>VWZE01018641.1:317526-329056 GCA_013396675.1 Eubucco bourcierii
AAAGAGATCAATTTTGAACTAAAAAAACTCGTTTAAGAATCTGTCAAAAAACATCATGTATAAAACACAGCCTAAACACATCAAGGAAACATCCATAAGACTGACTGATGTTGCTCTACAAATATGAACTCTTTTTAAGGAGCAAGGTGTGTGTGCAGCACAGTCTCTAACCACCAGAACTAAACCAAAGTTCAAAAAAGTTGCCCATTTCACTCAGATATTTCCTTCACATTGGTTCTGGCAGGAGGTGAAGCAGAGTCACAGAATCATACAATGGTAAAGTAGGAAGAGAACCCAAAGATTATCTAGTTCCAAACCCCTGTCATAGGCAGGAACACTTCCCACTAGTACAGGTCACTCAAGGCCTCATCCAGCCTGGTCTTGAACACCTCCAGGGAGGGAGCATCCACAACCTCCCTGGGCAACCTGTGCCAGTGTCTCACCACCCTCACTGTAAAGAACTTCCTCCTAACATCCAGTCTAAATCTTCCCTCTACCAGTTCAAACCCACTGCCCCTTGTCCTGGCATTGCAAGACCTTGTCAATAGTCCCTCCCCAGCCTTCCTGTAGGCCCCTTCAGATCCTGGAAGGCTACTATCAGGTCTCCTGGAAGCCTTCTCTTCTGCAGGTTGCACAACCCCGACCTTCTCAGCCTGTCCTCGTAGCAGAGTTGCTGCAGCCCTCTGAGCATCTTCATGGCCCTCCTCTGGACCCGCTCCAACACTTCCATGTCCTTCCTGTGCTGAGGGCTCCAGAACTGCACACAGGACTCCAGGTGGGGTCTCACAAGAGCAGAGTAAAGTGGCAGAATCCCCTCCCCTGCCCTGCTGGCCACGCTGCTCTTGATGCAGCCCAGCACTGGGTTGCTGTCTGGGCTGCATGTGCACATTGCAGGCTCATGTTGAACTTTTCATCAACCCAGACTCCAAGGTCTTTTTCCTTAGGTAAAAGGACAACCTGATCTGAAATGGTGCAGCAAATGATACTTCCATTTAATGAACACGGCAGAGAGCAGAACTCATCAAAGCAGATCTTTCTGCCATCTGAAGTGAAACCAACAGGCAGTGTGAGGTTGATGTGAATAGTGACCTGCATGGGGTTGAGGGCCACTTGGTCACACAGTAAACAGATTTAAAAAAAAAAAAAAACCAAAAAACTTGATTTTTACAAAGGCTGTTGTCAATCTTTCAACAAAGTCATCAATTATACAAATATTTCTTCCTGAATGCATTACTCATATTGACTTCCAGATGAGTAAGAGTTGGCACATTGCATCTGTTATTGTGAATGATGCAAACTTAATAACGGATATTAATTTTGATATCCACGCAAAGACTGTTAACTATGGAAATTGACCATTAAATCTCACCAGAAAACTTATTTTAAAGGTTTGAAATGCAGAATTTGGAAATTTATACACACAGGGAACAGACAAAACTGGAACACTATAAGAGGTAACCAACAAGTAACAGTTGTACAAAATTAAATCGTTCTTTAGCTTAGGCTTTTGCTCTTTCTTTAGAATTTGAACAGTCAGAGCAATTAGAGTATGACATCTCAAAGTAGACTATACAAAGCAACATCTCTTCAGTTTCACCTTAATCTACACTCTTCCTCCAAAGACAGCTATTTCAAATTAGGAGCTCCATATTATGAGCTCTAAGTTATGAACTCCACTGGTAACAAACTAGTTGATCCTGGCTGAATATCAGATCCTAAGTGCTTGAAATGCCTTAAGATGCCTTGGAATGAGCAGCAACCAAAAGACTTTCATGGATTTGAATGAATGGCAGTCAGACAGTCAAAGAAGATCAACATTGTTCAGGATCAACATTTGCATTAGTTCATTTTGGGTTTGTTGGAAGGTGTTTGATCCTTTTATAGGTTTTATGATTGAAAGATTCAGATTGGAGTGTCTCTATGGATAATTTTATGGTAAAGTGATAAAAAAAAATACATGTGCATGTAAAGACTACTCTGCACTATAGAGAAAACTATCTCTCTCAATCCATTGCTTAGAAAAATAGTTTTCTAACAGTTAAATAGCTAAAACTGACTTCTTACTTCTATCCTCCTTCCTTGTACTGCAGTGTGAAGACTGCTTTCTGAAAACATGCAGTTTTCCCAATTCTCCTTAAAACTCACTTTTGGCAATGAGGGAGGTCACTGACAGACAGAGTAGTCAGCCATAGTGTCACTC
This sequence comes from Eubucco bourcierii, assembly GCA_013396675.1. Classification (NCBI taxonomy): domain Eukaryota; kingdom Metazoa; phylum Chordata; class Aves; order Piciformes; family Ramphastidae; genus Eubucco; species Eubucco bourcierii. The sequence goes on from VWZE01018641.1 coordinate 319,727, forward strand.
ATCCTGCCTTTCATTGTCCATACACAACATGCACCTACTTAGACTGTAGATACATTGGTAGCAAGTGCCTGGCTTTTCTTATTTGACATTTAACATCATCTTAATTCCTGACTAAACATATCAGAATGCATTTTGAAGAGGCAAAAGCCATCTGAGTGACTGCTGGGAAGAGACCCTGTTCCTACACCCTTCAATTTCTCCTTCCCAATAACATGATTTCACTTCTGAATTTACAGTAGATTTGGCACTCAGACTCTTGCATGAGCCAAAAATGTCTGATGAGCACAACAGAATATTAGCTCAGCAAAAAAAACCTGCAAGCTGATACAGTTCACTGAAGGATCAATTTTATAACAATGCTGGCACAAAAAGGAAGCAGAACCAAGTAGCCAAAGAAACAAGAAAAGGGAGAAGCAAGCAATAGCTGCTTTTTTTGTCCACTCAGCTGTTTGCAACAATGGTCCTTAGACACTGAGGTAACAGAAATAACAACAAGCTTTTCTTTTATATTAAAGGAAGGGAGTGGGGAAGAGGGAGGGAAGTAATAATCAAAACTGATTTACAGGTTTTGGTTTTTGGAAGGGGAAAACTATTTCCTTAAATATGGAATGTCACTTGATTTTGGTCATGACTGTGCACAAAGCTGCATCGTGAGTGGTGAACTGTGACCGTGGGTAGAAATGAGTTAAAGTTTTTCTGTTATAAAAGACATTCATGCATCTCCTCAAAAAAACCAAACAAAACCCAAAAAACCTCAACCAACCAAACAAACCACCAAAGCCCAAACAAACAAACAAAAAAAAAAAAGCCCAGGGACCTTGTGGCTGCTCCCTCCCTGGAGGGGTTCAAGGTCAGGCTTGATGAGGCCTTGAGTGACCTGTGCTAGTGGGAGGTGTCCCTGCCTATGGCAGGGGGTTGGAACTAGATGATCCTTGAGGTCCCTTCCAACCTTACCATTCTATGATTCTATGATTCAAACAACCCAACTGTCTGGATCACAATGTAGCTTAAAACTATCTTTTGCCTCTTTCATATTATTTACCTACATGTTTTGGAGCTATTATTTGCATGGAAAGCTTTAATCTTCTGAATTATTGCTATCTAAAACAAACAAATTCACCCATACAACATAACAGTATATTTGGCAACAAGGATGCACAAGCACCAGAGGAAGAGGAGGAGATGGATGCTCCTCTCCCATTCTGCCTCTGCTCAGTATGGAGATCTTCAGTAGCCTGTGATCATCTCTGGTTTTCATTGTTCCAGCTGGCAATTTGTGAAGCCAAAGCTGGCAGAAGCAACTTTCTTAATCCTTAGTTAACCACTGCTTCAATTTATTTCCATACCAACACTAAAATTTAATGATCAGCCTACATACTAAGAATGTTTTGGGGAGTTGATTTAAGCCAGATAAACACTGGCAGACAGTTATACTGCAAATTCACCATATCAGAGTTTCTAGCTGGTCAACATTGCTCAAATCCCTGGTCAAATTTCTTCATTGTAAGTAAAGAACATGGTGATAACTACCCCAATGGCAATTATGTTGAAATTTAATCTGGGTTTGATATGCTGGTACATTAAACATGTTAGTTAATGAAATAAGTATGAACAAATGTCAGGATAGAGCAGCAATAAAAATAGCTAGAATTAATATCTTGAGAATCATTAGTACAAGAATAAGTAATACAAATGCATGCTATGATTAACCACTTCTGGTAATGAACCTATTAATAATATTCAGAGTTTTTATTCCAGTAATAACATTTCACAACAATTGGAAAGCAAAAACTGACCAGGATGCCAGATTCTTAACTTTTGATTGTTCATTTGAGTAAAATGTAGTTAGTAATTCTTTCCTATCAGTCAGAACAAAAAGCTTCAGGGAAAATGTGTGATTTTTATTACCCAAAGTGGAACGTTTGTGAATTTGCTGAAAGGTGTCTGTAATTAATTTGGTGCATAAACTTAGAAGGAAACAGAAACAGGAGTATGAATTGTTCTGTAAGTATAGAAAGCAAACCAGAGATGTGTACCATCCATACACCAAAACAGTGAAAGCCTCTGGTGAAAGCTACAGCATGTGAAGTCTCCAAACACATTAACATAATCAGGTACACAACAAACAATCAGCAGAATCTATTACCTACCACTTTTCATACATCATCACCTCCTTATAGGACAATGCTTTAAAAATTATACTTTTAAAAGTCCAAAATGTGCATACCCTGGTGAACTACTGCAGCCAGAGAAAATCATCCTGTCTGGGCCATCTAGTCTGTCTTCAACAACAACAGAGTTTGCAGAGCAAAAGAAAAATATCAGCACAGAAAACTTATTTCATCTGCAATCCAAATCAGCAGATTTGGTAATGATTCCATATTTAGGGTAAGAACTTCCCCAGTGGGAGTTGTTTTAATATTTTCAGCATTTCAGGGAGAGGAGGGTTATTACTTTAACATAAGCTGAAGCATCTTTGAGTTCCTACAGTCAACTGTCCTCATCGTGATGACACTTAAACATTGATTTAAAATGTTTGCTGTGCCATTAATGAAATCAGGAAATAGTGCTTATAATCCTCCTTTGAACTCTTGATTAAAATCCATACATAAATAGATATATATTTATTTTTGTGAGCATTGGATGGGTTTGATCTACACTCTTGACACTTTGATCCCACTTTACTTTGAAGATGGTTCAAAAAAGACATTTCTAGCATATGATCCACAACCATTATTTGCATAGGAGATCCAGACCTACTCTCCAAATACCTGTCATTCTTACACAAAAGGAGGCAATTGTTTTAAAAAGACTCACACTTCCACACAAAATGGTAGCAATCAAGTGTTGCAGAGTCCCCTAGGCTGCACTGAATTTTTCATCTTACAGAACCCATTACATACACTGGAGGATTAATAAGCAGCACCAGCACAGGTTGGGAGGTGATCTGCTGGAGAGTAGCCCTGTGGAGAAGGACTTGGGAGTGCTGCTGGGACATCAGTGAGCCCTTGTGGCCAAGAAGGCCAATGAGATCCTGGGGGGCGATTAAGAGGAGTTTCTCCAGCAGACCCAGGGAGGTTCTCCTCCCCCTCTGTTCTTGCCTTGGTGAGACCTCACCTGGAATATGGTATTGAGTTTCGGGCTTCTCAGTTCAGCAGGGACAGGGATCTGCTGGAAAGAGTCCAAGGGAGGAATATGAAGATGCTGAAGGGGCTGGAGCACTGCCCTGGGAGAAGAAGCTGAGGGACCTGGGGCTGCTTGGTCTGGTGAAGAGAAGACTCAGAGGAAATCTAATCAATGTTTCTAAATATCTCAGGGCTGGGGGTCAAGAGGGAGAGGACAAACTCCTCTCAGTTGTGCCCTGGGATAGGACAAGGGGCAATGGGTATGAACTACAGCAACAGAAGCTCCACCTCAACATGGGGAAGAACTTCTGGACTGCAAGGGTCGAGAAGCACTGGAACAGGCTGCCCAAAGAGGTTGTGGAGTCTCCTCCTCTGGATACTTTCAAGACCCATCTGGATGCATTCCTGTGCTACCTGAGCTAGATTCTATGGTCCTGCTCTGGCAGGGGGCTTGGACTCAACGATCTCTGGAGATCTTCCTTACAACCCCTAACATCCTCTGATCCTGTGATCTGACAAATCATTGGTTTCTAAAATTATTTTAAGATGTGAGCTAAGCAGCAATATTGATACAGACACAAAGATCTTAAGTCTTCCCAATTATGAACTTAATATTAAGTTGGTTTCATGGACCAAACATACAAATCTACATAACCATTCAGATTTTCTCTAGTGCCCAACTTCAATTGAAAGATTACTCACAGGTAAATAGGGACAGAACAAGAGGGAATGGCCTTGGGTTGCCACTGGGGAGGTTTAGACTGGAAATATAGGGAAATATTTTTTCCCAGCAAGAGTGGTCAGACATCGGAATGCATTGCCCAGGGAGGTGGTGGAGCCACCTACCCCGGATGTGTTTAAAGTCATTTCAATGTGGTGCTTGGGGATACAGTTTTGGGGGTGCACTTTGTAAAGTTTGGACATTGGTTGGACTTGGTGATCCTGTGGGGCTTTTCCAACTTGAATGATTCTGTGATTGTGTGATTTGTGATTGCTTTTTTCACAAGCCGCGGTGCTCAATAACAAACTGTGTCCCTAAAAATTGCAACTGCTGTTTCTGAAAAGCCAACAAGCAAACATGGCCTCCAGCCACTTCCATAAGCTTCAGAAAACGTGATACACACAGTAAATAGCTGCCTTCTGATGAAACAGGTCTGGCTTACCGCTGCTATGCACTCTGTTCAGGGCTAAAACCACATCTGGTATCTGATCACCGGGAACCGATTGTGAGACTGTATTCCTGAAAACAATTCTGCTCCATAAAATTGCTGAATTGCTGTCCTTTACCTCTACATGCTTCTTAGATATGATAATAAGTATGTAACGAGAGGGAAAAATAAATCTAAATACCTTCTAGTTGCAGGAAAATATGAAAATCATAGAATCATAAAATGGTAAGGTTGGAAGGGACCTCAAGGATCATCTAGTTCCAAGCCCCTGCCCTAGGCAGGGACACTTCCCACTGGTACAGGTTACTCAAGGCCTCATCCAATCTGGCCTTGAACACCTCCAGGGAGGGAGCATCCACGACCTCCCTGGGCAACCTGTTCCAGTGACTCACCACCCTCACTGGAAAGAACTTCCTCCTAACATCCAGTCTAAATCTCCCCTCTGCCACTTTAAACCCATTGCCCCTTGTCCTGTCGTTGCAGGACCTTGTAAATAATCCTTCCCCAGCCTTCCTGTAGGCACCCTTCAGATACTGGAAGGCTACTATCAGGTCCCCTCGAAGCCTCCTCTTCTCCAGGCTGAAGAGCCCCAACTCTCTCAGCCTGTCCTCATAGCAGAGCTGCTGCAGTCCTCTGATCATCTTTGTGACCCTCCTCTGGACCCGCTCCAACACTTCCATGTCCTTCCTGTGCTGAGGACTCCAGAACTGCACACAGGACTCCAGGTGGGGTCTGAGAAGAGCAGAGTAAAGGGGCAGAATCCCCTCCCTTGCCCTGCTGGCCACGCTTCTCTTGATGCAGCCTAGGACTCGGCTGGCTGCCTGGGCTGCATGTGCACACTGCAGGCTCATGTTGAGCTTTTCATCAACCCAGACTCCAAGGTCCTTCTCCTCAGGGCTGCTCTCAGCCATTCCCCACCCAGCCTGTATTTGTGCTTGGGATTGTGCCTACCCAGGTGCAGGACCTTACACTTGGCCTTGTTGAATCTCATGAGATTGGCCTGGGCCCACCTCTCTAATGTGAATGAAGTCAGACAAATAAGAACTGACCTCAGATCTCCAAAAAGACAGACCTGGTGGAGTAGTGAGGAGGGACAAGGCTTGATTGCAAAGAAAAGCAAGAGTCAACTCTACCTGACGGCTTCCAAGAGTGTTGCAGGGAGCTAACTCACTCCTTGCCATATACTGAAGTATACATACCCTTTACTATGTGTTCCTGAAGCTAATTCAAAGAGGGACAACACTGATTAATGCACATCTTTGTTGACAACTTCACCTTGTACTACTGCTTGCTTCAGATTTTGCACAAAGGATCTTCAGGAATAAAGTTAATTCTTAGCTCAATGTTTTATAGTAATTTTACTTTGTCACTATTTCTGTCTTAATTTTTCACATTCATATTTCCCTGCCATTTTTCTCCAGCTAAACAGGGACACCTTGCACTAGACCAGATTGTTCAAGACTTCATCCAACCTGGCCTTCAGCATCTCCAGGGAGGGGCTTCCATAACCTCTATGGGCAACCTGTTCAAGTGTCTTACTACCCTAAGTGTAAAAAAATTCTTTCTAACATCTACTCTAAATACACCCTCCTCAAGTTTCAAACAATTCCCTCTTGTCCTATCACAAGCCCATGTGAAAGGTGCCTTTCCAGATTTCTTGGAGGCCCCCTCAGGTACCAGAAGGCTGCTGTAATATCTCCCAGGAGCCTCCTTTTCTCTAGGCTCAACAGCCTCAACTCCTGCAGCCTGACCCCAAAGGGGAGGCTCTCCAGCCCCTGTGGCCATCCTTTCAACCTGCTCCAGCAGCTGAATGCCCCTCTTATGCTGGAGGCACCAGAAATGTACACAGTGCTCCAGGTGGGGTCTCAGGAGAGCAGAGCAGAGGGGCAGAATCACCTCCATCGTCCTGCTGATAACACTGCTTTTGATGCAGCCCAGGACACAGTTTGCCTTCCGGGCTGCAAGTGCATATTGCCAGCTCACACTGAGTTTTTCATCAATTGACACCCCCATAATATGTGGAAAACTATTTTGTGTATTACCCACCACAGTAACAGCAAAGGTGAAGCAAGCCTGTTTTCTCACAGCATGTGTTTGAGCAGTTCTGAGGACAGCACTGTCAGATCCTTTACAGCCACTGAGAACTCTGAGGTGGCTGGGAAGCAATAACTGTAGAGCATCCCTGAGCACAGATCAGTTAAATCTATTTCATTTCAGGCTAACCTACACTATGAAACATGTAATTGGTTATGCCTTTTGCATTATTTCCAATCTAGCTCAGATTTGCATTGTAAACAAATCAATTTGCCACTTTAATTGTCTAGCTCTGAGTCAACTTACAGGGCTGAGAGGGCAGACAAAACATAATAAATGACTTCGTGTCCAGATTTTATCACAAGGAGCTGAACTAAATAACTTATGAGCCCAGTCAGTTCTATTGAGTTATGAACTAGCTCTTCCTCCAGAGTAAATTAAAATTCTTATTGCATACAAAAAGCCTAGTGAACACATTTTATTACTGTTGCAGGGAAGTGCAGAAATAATGGAGGTAGAGCTAAGGTAAATATATAACTCAATGCCTCTCTGGTGGATTGTTTGCTAAACCTTGTAATTTTATGCACTGGTGTTTGAATGCTGTATTTTCTGCCTGTGTATTCAGAAGGCTCAGTAGGAAAACATAAGTTGCTGGGACATGGCAAAATGAGAACATTGTAATGACAGAAGAAGCTCCTGTAAACAAAGAATGTGTCCTAAGAGCAATGACAATTTTCTGCTACATTTTCCAATAAGCAACCTCATCCCAAATCAGGAACCATGGGCATTTTAGTCAGCATTTGGGAGAAAGAGAAGAGAGTATAAAGCAATAGAAACTAAGTAAATGGGAAAATCACGGAGTTTAGATAAAATGGAAGGTGCAATTTGTCCTACAGTAGAAATTCATAATTTTAGAAATATATACTTAAAGACAGTGGTATGTATGTAGAATGAAGAGGAACACACACTTTAAATTACTACCAGAGAACAAAGACCCTAAATGGGATAACCACAGATAGAGAGGAACATTTGTCATTTGCAATATGAAGGTGAACAAAAAAAAAAAAAAAAAAAAAAAAAATGTGCAACTACATCATTCTAAAGTTACAGGGAGGCAACAGGTGAAAATTCATCCCTCCAGTGGCAAAACTCTCACCAGTTTCAAGATTCTGTACAAGGAAGACAAAAGCTTTTGCAATCGTGGAAATGAATGGACTCAGTGATACAGGGATAGAACAGGCATAAACCTTATCACTTAACATTAAAAAAATCTGACCTTTGAACAAAAGAATCTGTTCAAGCATATTTATCATCTTCTGCAGTGCCTAGATGAACCTACAGCCACCCTATGCATGAGTAACAAAATACACTTTAAGTTGTTAGCTAATTAATGTCAACCCAAGTGAAAAACAGAAGTGTTGATTTGAAGCCACAAAGGGGCAAAAGTAGTACTAATCTAATAAGTTAAATAGTCAACACAGTAAGATCTTGGAAGCAACCGGACAGGGTTTCTGGTTTAGTCTTTGAGGACAGCTTTTGAGAAAAATACTTGAGTGTAACTAATGGGACTCTGAATCACAGAAAGATCATGATGTTAATTCAAACTGAGCAACAGAAAACAAACACATCTGGTTAGTACTTCAAAAATGACTGAATTGATCAAGAAGAATGCATATTAAATTAATATATCAAAACCTACATGAAAAATCAAGCTCTATTACATAACTGCAGAGCACACTTTAAAAGAGTCTTGCAAGTGGAGTAAATAAAAAAATAAATAAGTCTTGTATATGGCATAAAACCCAAGCAAGCCTCAACAGGAATGAAAGTTAAAGAGGTCAGTTTCTGGAACATGTCAACATTTAAGGAATTGAAGGCTTGCTTAAGCAAGGAGAACATGAAAAACAGTACAACAGGGGAAGACCAACCCAAGATGAAAAGTAAGAGACCTGAAAAAAGATTTGAGGAGTGCCTTGTGAAGAGTTTTCAGAGCAAAAAGTTTGAAAACACAAAGGAAGAAGCCAAGAAGCAACTCAGAGGAACACTTTGATCACAACAGACATAAAAAGGTATACTTCAGATGGTTAATGCCATAGCAGAGAGGCTCAGTGACTGCTTTGCATTGTTGGTTCAGGCTGAAGGTGTTGGGAAGGTTTTCACACTCAGCTTACTCCTTGAGACTCAATTCAGCCATGAAAGTCAAAACTCAGCATGGACAACTCAAAGCCATTCTTTCCAATTGTTCTCTCCAGACAAGCCAGCCAAATGTCCACAAAAAGCCAAAACAACAGAGAGACACTGGACATTACTGGAAAGAACAAAACAAAGGGAGCCATGGCTTTCCACATCTTTAACACTGACTGTCATGCTGCTCAAAGTCAGATCAGAAGCATGCAGCAGATCTGGAAAACATACAGAGGAGCCAACCATAAAGTTCAAAGGGTTGGAAAAACTGCCTTAAGAGAAGAGAGTTAAAAGAATAAAGACCCAATGGATTGATAATAAAGATTTGCAGGTTTTTGGTTTGAAAAAGAGGAGACTGGCAGTGGGAGACCTCACTGCTGTCTACAACTACCTGAAGGGACATTGTGGAGAGGTTGCCGATCGTCTCCTTCTTACAGGTAAGTGGAGACAAAACAAGGGAAAATGGCCTCAAGCTGAGGTTGGGGAGATTTGCATTGGACATTAGGAAAAAGTTTTTCATGAAGAGAATTGTCAGGGACTGGAATGAGCTGCCCAGGGAGGTGGTGGAGTCACCCAGCCTGGGTGTGTTTAAGGGTGGTTTGGATGTGGTGCTCATGGGTATAGTTGAAGGTGAATCTTGTAGAGTAGGGATATAGATTGGACTTGGTGATCCTGAGGGGCTTTGCCAACCTGGATGGTTCTGTAATTCTGAGAAGTCCCCCCAAGCTGGGGGCTGATGTTGCTGGGTTGGAGAGCAGAAGGGCTCTGCAGCGGGACCTCGACTGCCTGCACAGATGGGCAGAGTCCAAGGGGATGGA
>VWZE01018641.1:329276-347812 GCA_013396675.1 Eubucco bourcierii
TTAGCCTGGAGAAGAGGAGGCTCAGGGGAGACCTTCTTGCTGTCTACAACTACCTGAAGGGTGGTTGTAGCCAGGGGGAGGTTACCTTCTTCTCTCAGGCAACCAGTGACAGAACAAAAAGACACAGTCTGAAGCTGTGCCAGGGGAAGTTTAGGCTGGAGGTGAGGAGAAAGTTGTTGCCTGAGAGAGTCATTGACTGCTGGAATGGGCTGCCCAGGGAGGTGGTGGAGTCAGCGTCCCTGGAGGTGTTCAAGGCAGATTTGGACGCGGCACTTGGTGCCATGGTCTGGTCTTGAGGTCTGTGGTAATGGGTTGGACTTGATGATCTTTGAGGTCTTTTCCAACCTTGGTGATACTGTGATACTGTGAAATTCATGCAGCAATATATACAGAACAGCATTTCTCCAACTCTTTGCAACAGCTAGGAGGCATTTGGTGAAATCAAAAGAGGATTAATTTTTAAAAGATGAAAGGAAGTACCTCTTCACACAGCAAATACTAAAGTTCTGAGATGTGCTGCTATAGGAGGTTGTGGAGGAGGAGACTATCAGAAAGTTCAGAGAGTAAATGGGCAAATTTGTAGACACCAGGTCGGTAGGTCAAGACTCAAAGAACCAAAAGGATATAAACAAACATTAAAAAGCAGGGCCTTTGATGTTCCTGATGCAACTTCAAGTACTAAGACATGAACTGCAAAAAGTAGGCATGCCTACACACTTTGCCCTAGGTAGCATCAATTCTTGTCATTGCTTGAGAAACAGGCAAAAAAAAATTCTGTGCCAAAAGGAAACATGTTTAGAGAAGCATACTTTGTCATGGAATTTAGCTTTGACTCTCCCTGCATTTTAACAAAACCCAGAGAAGACTCTGCAATCCATTTAAGCAACTAGAGCATGCACTGTGACACAAACTCCTGTTTCACACTGGGCATCAGCAATCTCATTAGTGTAGCTGAACTGCCTGTGACTGGTTGGTGTCTGGGTTGTGTGGTTGGTGTTTCCAAGCAAGGCTCTGCTGGTTTTGACACATCCCACTTCAATGGTGGGATGGGAAAGAGCAATGTTAGCAGGATCCACCGCCCCTCTGCTAAGTGCTTGCATAGTCCTCACCCACCCAAAAGTGAGGCTTACCACAGGAGAGAATAAACCTCCAGCTGACAGAATGGTTATACATAGAGATTTCATTTAAAAAATAAATACAGCACCCACAAAACCACAGACAGGCAATTCTCTTCCTCTGCTGTTGGTCTATACAGATTCAAAGCCTGCACGAGGCTCCCAGGGTCTACCTTAATATACAGAAGTGTAGCATGCGCTTACAAAAGCATCTGCATGAAATTCAGGTGCCCCGTGGATGTATGCCTATGTGAATTGGTACCCTACTGCTCCAGCCTAGCAATGGTGGAGGAAGAAAGAGCCCTGGGGCTTATGGTGAATCCCAGGTAGGAGAGAATGAGTACTGGGGTTTGGGTTGATCTTGTGGAGGTTTTTGTGTGAAGTTTCTGGCTTTATGAGCTTCTATGTTAAACCCTGGTTATTATTATACAATTGTATATATANATATACACATATATATTTTTTATATATATATATTTTTATATATATATAACCTTATTATTATTAGACAAACTTTTGTATTTTTGCAGAAATCACAGAAATATTCAGGTTGGCAAAGTCCCTCAGGATCACCAAGTCCAACTGATATCCCTACTCTACAAGGTGCACCCTGAACTATATTCCTAAGCATCACATCCAAATGACCTTTAAACACATCCAGGGTTGGATGTATTTAACCACAGCCACCTCCCTGGGCTGCCCACTTTATATGCTTTGCTCTGCTCACCACTGTGCATTGCAATACTGTAGATTGTTAATAGCTTTTTTCCTATTTAAACTTACCAGTAGTCCAGTCCTCTGTGTGAAACGGTCTTCTTTTGCCCCAAAGGCATTAGAGTAATCTGTCCTGCTTAAAACTATGGCACCCTGAAAGCCACATGCACCTCACAACTAACAGAACAAAGAACATCTTTGTACCAGCAAGAGGTCAGCACTGTCTATAATCTCTCATAAACCTAATTTGTGATAGCACAACCACAAATGAAGCCCAACATTAAGCCCTCACTACAGATATTTCATTACTCTCTGGTCTTGCTTCTTTGCTTCTTTCACAGAATCCAGAGGAGGACACAGCTTTCCCTCCCACAAACCAGCTAGGTAGTTTGGAAAGTAGCCCTTTTATGCAGCCATCTTGTCGGTTCCCTCAGGAAAAACACTGCTGCACCTCCAATGTCACAGTAACCTAGGTCTGCAAAGCCTACTCTCTGCAGAGTACTTATTTTTCTCTTCAAAACTCTTCATGAACTTACTGATGCTGAGCATGGTAGCTCAGAGAACAACAAAAACCCATAAGTTAAAATATTAAAGTAAAATTCCTCTTTTTCAGTCATACACAAAGTCATGTTAGCTATATCTATTTTAATTATTTCAGGGGTTTTCTTAAGAGCTGGAGTGAGGGAAGCTGAAATATTCCTTCAAAAATCCCAGATGCAGCATCCACCCAAAAAACTAAATAATTACCTCATTTAGGAAGAATCTGAATTCAATCAGTTTCTATTCAGGCCTTGCTCAGAAAAGTTCAGTCTTAAGTAGCAAGCCAACGCCAGGAAATGCTAAGCAATAAGCAGGGATTACACTCCCTCATAAGACACTTTTCAGTTCTCAGGTGGCCCATTAGTCATTCCTCCCAAGTCAAGATTTCATATTTATCTATTTTGAAAAGATCAAAGCAAAAGTTTCTTCATCATTTTCAACTTCACAGCATTTTGCATACACCAGCACCACAAATTCAGACCTGGCATAAAATGAGCGCTACTTCATTTCCTGTCCCAAATCTCCGTTTGACATCAAAATGTCACACCAGGCTGCTCTCCAACCACTATTACCAACATATATTGCATTATTAATAAAACAGGGTAGCAGTAGCTGTTATTTCCAAAAAGAGAGTCAAATAAACCCTGTTGATAGTAGAGCCAGCAGCAAGATGACTTTACTAATAGGTAACAAATTGCCACTCTGATTGGAGACAGCTGTCTAGCGAAAAACTGGGATCATGCATTGATGTTTTGGAGCACTTGCTTTTGTAAAACATTGGCTGGGTGCAGCACTATTTATATGCAGCTATTCTGCCTGCTGCATTTGAGATGAAGCGATAGCTACCATCTTAAAACAGCTGTAAAGTCATCTCTGCCATCAAATCATACAAAAGCAGCGGGGAGAGGGGGAGGGAGCAGTTATTTTCTTTTGGTTTTAATTAGGCCGGTGAAAACTTAAGAGTCTAAAATAAGCAGGTGTAGCAGTCTCCCACTTGACATGGTAGTCTTCAGAAAGACTCTTGGAATTTCTTCTCTTGCACTTCAGTTGCTTTCTACCAGATTTCAATGACAGAAACACAGACACTTTCCGGGGCTCCCCCATCTTCATGTTCATACAGTGTAATAAGGACGTGCAGGAGAGAAGAAAGCAGAATGGAAAGGGCACTCACTTACTCCTTGCCACTCGCCAGCAGCTCCAGCTGACTGCATGCTGCTAGACTTTTATTTCCCAGGTCTGTAATTGCTTGCCCCAGTTACATCTTTCTCAGAGACCACCCACTTCCACACAAACACCTAAGCAGAGTTCTCGGGTTTGAAAGGCAAGTGAAAGGAACAAAAAACACCAAGTTTGATTGACTCTCCTCACACCTCCACCTGAATGTAGATTTTTATCTCTTGTTATCTACATACAACTTGCAGGTGCACAGTTTCCTCCCTCTCTGGAGCTTCCTCAGCCATTCCTCCCAAAAGGAGATAACAGGTTTGCTCCAGCCCCTGCAATTGACAGTCTGATAAAGGATGAGGCATCCTGCGGCAATCTCTCATCTAGCAGGCTGGAGTGAATGAGGATATGCCTCCACCTAGCAGGAGACACAACAGCTTCTGCTTTTCCACAAGGGAGACCAACAAAACTGAAATAATATGCAGCAAACTTTGCTGCAATAATGTGCAGCAAACTCTAATGCACTTTGGTTCAGGTTTTTTGCTGGTCCCCAGTACACACTTCTGGATATCTGGTCTGTAATGTAGATACTTTTCATCAGTTACCAAATAATTAAAATCTACAAACAGTAAAAGCTTTGAGACCATTCATAGTAGAAATTTCCAATTTCAGTGGATTTCAAAGAATCATAGAATGGTAGGGTTGGAAGGGACCTCAAAGATCATCCAGTTCCAACCCCCTGCCATAGGCAGGGACACCTCCCACTAGTACAGGTCACTCAAGGCCTCCTCCAACCTGGCCTTGAACACCTCCAGGAAGGAAGCAGCCACAGCTTCCCTGGGCAACCTATGCCAGAGTCTCACCATCCTCTCTGGAAAGAACTTCCTCCTAAGGAAGTCCCTCTTATGTGTGAGGATCAAACCAAGGCTCCAGTCAAGCACATGAGTTAGGGGCTAAGTCTAGAGATGAACAAACAGTCCTCTGAAACAGAGATGCAGTTTCTTAACCTCATAAAAACATCTTGCCTTCTTAAAAATGGCTTTCTCTCAAAGAACATGATATCTAGACATATGTCAGTGACATTACAGGCTTAAATCAAAGTGAAAGGACAAGATAGCCTGAAGAAGCTACACTGGTTTAGTAACTGGTGAGGGTCAAAGGGGTTGCAGATGTGCTGCTGGCTCTCCACGCGTATGGCTCGTGTTTGCCAGAGGAAGACAACTCCTGGCAAACCGCTCACTTTTAATGAGCTTCATTTAAGAAAACAACTGTTCACAGGAAACGTGGCCAGAAAGGGGCTTGTCCACTCATATTACCAGTTCAGCATTCAAAAATAAGTTGCACAAACTTAAGGCTCTGCAGAAAGAAAAGATTTCTGGAATAAGAAAAGAGAGTGGCAGTGTTTCTGCATCCACAGACCAGACACTGAGCCCTTGCAAATTTAAATACCCTGCTGAACCACACAGATGTCATGTTGACCTTTACTTATTGTAAGATAACCAAGATAAAAGTAGGGTAGTTTTAGAGTGCACCAGCCTATATCTTTGCATCTTCTCCTTTTCTTCCCTTCACAGCCCACAGTAACACCATCTTTAGCACAACTCTTTACAGTCTTAACAGAGTCATGAAGCTCATGGATTTTTGTTTTTCACTTTTCTCAGAAAAACAATGCTGAAGCACAGGAAAACTAAGACTGGCCCAAGGTTAACCATTCCTAATGGAAGTGAAGCTAACACAAAACTTCCCACAAGAGGTCACAGCTAAGTACTAACAGTTTTACACACATTTAAAAAACACAGGCACAAAGCCTGGTTGAAATACAGCTTGAAGGAATTCCACACATTCCTTACAGTTGTGAAAGTATGCATTTCACCAGAAAATTCCCAGATTTGGTGATGAATTGCTAATCTTCACCAAAGCCCAATCATATTCCTCTTGTTATTATTGTTAACCATATAATATGTATATAGCCATAGTATTATTAACCATATTATCTAACCATAGTATTATATGTCATACTGTACACAGTGGAAGAAAAGTCCTCTCCAATCTGAGGATTTTGAATGATGCAGGATTTCAAGTTTATCTATTTGGCTATGTGTGGCTTATTGGTCACCTGTGGTACCAGCAAGTAAAACACATTCGCTGATTTCTCTCTATTCCCCCTTGAACATAAGACTCTCTTCTTCAGATGCAGAGGAAGCTGAAAAGGACCCAGAACTGTGTAATTCTACTGAGAGCAAAGGTTTGGAGGTAAAAACAATGGCATAGAGCTAGGTATATGCCTTTATTCCCTAATTCTTGCTTCTGTGTTGTGGTGGCACATGTCTGGAGTCCTGTGTGCAGTTCTGGAGCGGTCAGCACAGGAAGGACATGGAAGTGTTGGAGTAGGTCTAGAGGAGGGCCACAAGGATGCTCAGAGGGTTGCAGCAGCTCTCCTATGAGGATAGGCTGAGAGAGTTGGGGTTCTGCAGCCTGGAGAAGAGAAGGCTTCCAGGAGACCTTAGAGTAGCCTTCCAGTATCTGAAGGGGGCCAACAGGAAGGCTGGGGAAGGATTATTTACAAGGTCTTGTAATGACAGGACAAGGGGCAATAGGTTTGAACTGGCAGAGGGGAGGTTTAGACTGGATGTTGGAGAAAGTTCTTTCCAGTGAGGGTGGTGAGGCACTGGCAAAGGTTGCCTAGGGAAGTTGTGGTTGCTCCCTCCCTGGAGGTGTTGAAGGCCAGGTTGGAGGAGGCCTTGAGTGACCTGTACTAGTGGGAGGTGTCCCTACCTATGGCAGGGGGTTGAAACTAAATGATCCTTGAGATCCCTTCCAACCCTACCATTCTATGACTCTATGATGGTGGTCCTGGTAGCAGTGACAGTGTTTGGTGACCACAGATGGTGGTCCTGGTAGCAAGATGCTTGCTGCCTGTCACACAGCTCTGGGGTGAGGATGGAGCCTTTCCTCCTGGGTTCCATGGAGCCCAGTTCCTGGCTGCTGCTTCTGCCCTTGACATTTTCCCTTGCTGAAAAACCACAAAAATGATTCTTAGTGGAGAGCTTTAGGATGACATGAAGTGTTTCTGCTTTCAGAGCTTAAGGCATATTAACTGAAGATGTTATTGCATAAACATTTTCATTAAAGAAGTCATTTTAGTAACAAAGAAGCTACAAATACATGAGATTAATACAACAGAAGAAGTTTTTTATGGGATAGCTCAACATTTAGGGGGCAGACCAGAAAGATAAGTGTGGTGTCATACACTGTTAAAGCCAGTGTGCTAGATCTGCATCTTCAATTTGGGCTAATGAAAATAAATATAGACAATGAATCAAAGTATTTGATGATTGCTTTTACAGAAAAGTACCAAGTAATTTAAATGTGATGTAAGAACTGTAAGGAATGGAGGGAAGTGTGCTGAAATAAAAAATAGAGCTGAAAGAAGATATCAGTCATGCTCAGCATTTGCAGGCCCACACAGTAGAAAACATCCTGTGAGAGTTTCCCACCCTACTCTGCAGGAAATAGGTGGGAAGGAAGGCCACAGGCCTTATTCAATTGTATAGCTTCACCAAAGGCAGAGAGGCACAACTCCTCTGCTGACCATCACTGCTAATATGTAAGTCTCTGCAGATAATTAGCTGTGAATCTGTTTGCTGCTTTGCAAGTAAGACGGAGGCAACCTCTGAAAGTTGGATACAAGTCCTCAGAGGTACTATCTAGCACAGATATTAGTGACATCTCCTTTTTCTTCACCTACTATTAACATCAGAAACATGTTGCTTCCCTGGGAATTTCCATCTGCCATTTTCACCCATACACTCTCATACCTTGTTATACATCTCCTTATTTCCTGTTTCTGCATTTAACATCCCAGCTGTTTCACATGTGCCATAAAACACCAATTTTGGTTTTAGTCCCACTATAACTGTCAATAGGTGTTATTCTGAATCAGATGCACATTTTCTTCCTTTAACTCTTTCTGGGTTTGTATATTTTCCATTTGCTATTTAATCCTTTCCACACTGTTATCCTTTACCATAGAATAATGGAGCTTCTTCCTTTGATTTCGTTAATGTGCCTTCTCCTTCAGGCTTCTCCTTTATACTCTTTTTTGTTACCAGAATATCTGGTTTCTGTGGTTACACTTAAACCAGTCAATGGAAAGTTTGGTCAGAAATTAGCCTACTGCAAGTATAGATAAAAACATCACCTGCCAGCCACATGGTGAACCCCATGTCAGGTCTGAACGCATGCATTCTGCCAGTCTGAAGGTTATTAGGTCAGTAACAAGGATGCTAACATTAATTCATTCCAAATTACAGAATGAAAATACTGAAATGAAGAAAGCTAACAGAAAGCAAACTGGCACATATATCTCACTAACATGTCTCTATTGCCTTCCTATGCTGCAGTATTTAGTAAGTGTCCAGCTTCTTAAGCACAAATGAAAATTGGAAATAATACCCCAAGTAAGTTCTTTTCCAATAAATAGGAGCATCTTCTCTGATTAAAGAACAGCAACTGTCTGTTGTATGTTAACAGTGTGGCCCAGAGCAATTTTATAATAACCTTCTAAGTGCTTGCAAAAGCTCCAACAAAATGACTCTCCCTTTGAATAAACTAACAACACTTTATTACTTCCAACAAACGCAGTTACTGCATTTCTTAATTCATTTTAGTGAGTTGTCAATAAATTTTAGTCCATTAGATGCAGAATTTAATTAGCCAGGATCATGATCTATGTGATTTCTGACTTGCTTGCTATTTACAATTCCTAGTAGACATTGCCCTTGGCAAAATAAACATACTTAATTTATAGCCAGTGGTAAGCAATTAGTTTTCATTTTGGTGTCACTAAATGTCACTAAAACGCTGTCTGTTTTAAGGTTGTAAATTCACTGCTCTTCTGCCAGAGCCTGCAAATGTGTTACAGCGCAATGAAACTTCCACAAAGTCTTTCCTCATTTATGGAACCAATGGATACTTCATCACCAGATGGTGATGAAACTTCCTGATGAAACTTCCATGAAGCTAAGAAGTGTCCACCAGAGAAGGGAGCAATGTTTGCTCAAGAGGACAGGAGGAACCCTCCCTACCATTGAAATGTATTTTGAGGGGTCCACTTTTGGTAGATCATTAAAGCTCTTAGCAAGTGAAACTTGAGAGCAATGAACAGGAGGTTAAGTAATGAAGGCAAAAAATCAAATATTTATCTGTAAGATAAACATGAATAAAGATCTGTAAATATAGCAGATTTAGGAAATCAATATGGCTAGAAAGAAAAGCTTGGGAGAAATGAGAAAATTGTGAGAATAAAAATAAAGATTTTGAGGATTTTTCAGGAGGAGAAGAGTCTGCTAAATATTAAGGCAGACAAACTTGTGTTGAGAATTTTGAGAAAAAAATATATATCAGAGGGTTGGAGCAGCTCTCCTATGAGGACAGGCTGAGAGAGTTGGGGCTCTGCAGCCTGGAGAAGAGAAGGCTTCGAGGGGACCTGATAGTAGCCTTCCGGTATCTGAAGGGAGCCTACAGGAAGGTTGGGGAGGGACTATTTACAAGGTCTTGCAATGCCAGGACAAGGGGAATGGGTTTGAACTGGCAGAAGGGAGATTTAGACTGGATGTTAGGAGGAAGTTCCTTACAGTGAGGGTGGTGAGACACTGGCACAGGTTGCCCAGGGAGGTTGTGACTGCTCCCTCCCTGGAGGTGTTCAAGGCCAGGTTGGAGGAGGCCTTGAGTAACCTGTACTAGTGGGAGGTGTCCCTGCCTATGACAGGGGGTTGGGAACTAGATGATCCTTGAGGTCCCTTCCAACCTTACCATTCTATGATTCTATATATACACAATTTCTGGCAAGACAAGTAATAATTACTTCATAAGAGGTAACAAGTCATTTTACACAAGTTTTGTTAAGAATTGAGTGCTGAGAAACAACTCCCAAAACAACAAATAAAATAATTACAGTATCTTACTTGTCACTTTACTAATTTGGAAATGAGAGAAAGCAGTTCTTGGTTTCTACACGGATGTTTGTGAAAGGATCTCCAGATAAATCGGGTAGCAGACCTATGTATCCCTTTATCTTCATTTTCTGGGACACTGAAAAACATTTGCACTGCTGCATTGGTATTTATTATGATCATTCCTGTAGGAGGCCTCCTTTTTTGGAAGGAAGGAGTTTTATAATAGCCAAAAAGGAGAGACTAACAAAACTGTTTGGTGAATAAGTGCTGATAGAGGGATCTGGGGCAGTGTGTTGGCAGATAAATTAGAAAGCAGTTAGATATATGCACCTAGGTCAGCTGGGAATTATCATAAACAGACTACGTGCAAATACTATGAGGAGTCCTGAACCTGCTGTACAAAAAGTCGTTGTTTCACTTGAAACAAAGGAGGTCTTTGTTTGGGTAGAATGACAATATGCATACAGCACATTAGGCAGGCACAAGCTTTAGAAATGCTTTTGACAAGAACTAATAAAAAGGACAAATGTGGAACTTGGGAACTTAAAGTATGTGCAGATTTCTTGCTGAAAGATACGGGTAGGAAAAATGAGCAACGGAAGACTCAGAGGAGTGAGACGGAGGAGCTGGAACAACAAAGAGAGGGATGGAAATCAATATGCTTATTAATTTACAAACTACAATACTGGTGATGACAGGCAAGATGGAATGCATGCTACCAGATACTTATGGATTAGATGTGTTTGAAGACTTCAAAGCAGCCTATGAGAAATTAGTCATAGCAGCAGCTCTTGAGATGAATGACATCAATCTGATAGATTTTTGGGTTTGCCTATTGGGATGTTTCAAGAGTCTCTGCATTGTGTTGCATTGTGCAAATCTGGAAAGTAACATTACTGCTCCCATCAGTACCACAGGTGCTCTTTGTATTTAGTGCAGGTGGAAGTTCACCAGCCCCCAGTCATCCTAGTCATGTTTCTTGGTTAGAATTTTGTCTTTCACTACATTTTTAATGATGGATTTTTCTTTTTTTTTTTTTTTTTTATTTGTCCTTCATATATATTCTTTCAAGTTGTTATTACTCAGGAATTCCACCACCTAAGTCTAATATTGGTTTTGTTCTGCATATGGTTACATTAAATTTTGGATAGTCAGATACAATTTAACAAGAGAAAAGCTCAACCCTTACTCCTCCTATGATCAAAAGTGTAACCAATCTTTATTTTTTGAAGGTAAATACTTTAAGACCTGCCTTTCTCTACAGTAGCTTTGTTGTTTTATGGTTTGGAGAATGAGCTTTTAAAGCACTGATTGTGACACTTATAGCTGAAAATCAGGTAGGTAAATATTGCCAAAACTTTAAAAAGTAAAGATAGTAGATGGACTGATTATGTGCAGAGGTGGAGTCTCAGATGGGATTAGCTTTCTTTTCTTACTCCAGTAGACCATAACTCATCTAATCAGCTTGCTTTGTATTCTCCTTTTCATTTCAGGAGACCAGATGGCTTCTTTAACTGGAGTATGTCGTTGCAGTCAAAGGAGTTGGAATAAGCCCTCTTATGCCTGTGAGGGACATGTGCATGTTTCTGTGCTTTCACAGACAGCAGACAGGAATAAGCAGCATTAATTTGGTGTGTCAGGTGTTCCCTGCCTGCCTACTGCAGTGAGCTTATACACAAAAAATATGACTCTCTTCAAAATTGAAAGGCAATAAACCACAGAGTAGGCATCTTTCTACTGAGGAAGGGTCCTATAGAGAAATTAAAATGTAAAGTACCTCAAAAAATATTTTCAGGGTTTTTTTTTTTTTTAGTGGAGGATGGATGAGCTGAGGCAGATGTCAAGAGAAGTGTATTTTACACCTCAAAAGCTGTCACAGCAGAAGTGCTAGCCTGTGGTTCAGTGATGGAATATGAAGATAGCAGATGGTGTCAGAACACAGATATCTGTCAGAACAGGGCTGGAGAAACAGAAAGCTTCAAATAAGTAACAGTTTTGACTGTGTAGGTTTTAGAAGTGAACCAGGGAAAGGCAAAATCAATATGCCACATTGTAGACAGTCAGTGAAAAATGCATAGTGAGTTTAACATCATCCTAACAGATCAGTCAGCAAACACCCAGGTTAGCACAGTGCTGGCAAGGCAAAGAAATAGGCTGGTTGAAAACCCATTTAAAAAGGAGTTCAGTGGATTTGTCCCTGTACCTGTGAGTGTAGGTTCTACAGCCACAAGGATGCTGAAACCCAATCAGGACAGAAATGGGAGGGGTTTGTCTATCACATTCAGCTCATTCATTTCTTCATTCCTCTCCCCTCAGACTCCCCAGTTCTATGGCTCTTAATATTGCTTGGTGCTCTGAGTGGGCCTCTGCAATATACAGAGACAAAGATGAGAGAAAGTCTTGAACTGAACCAGGTGACTTATTTTTCCCACACAAGATCAAAAATAAGAGGTGTTTTATTTCCTCCACTGGCAAATTCAGTCTAACAATTTCCATCCCTGAGAACAAGCCACCAAGACAGTGATTTGACTTGGTGAATCATTTTAGTATTCTTAAATTCAAACTCACTTTGCAAGATGCTGTAATAATTCTGATGTTGTTAAACTATAATGTAATGATTCCATTGGTTGTTATAATGTTAACCCCTTGTGCTGCTTTGAGGCTAATTGGAACATTTTAATGAGATGAATTAGATCATTGATTGCAAAAAGCAAATAATGATGAAGTCTATATCATTCACTGGTGTGCCAAAAGGGATAAAAAGCCAAAATGTAAATAATTGGTCCCACTTTCCCCTGGGACACTGCTTCCTTTCGCTTCTTCTTTGCTCTGCTTTTAGTATCTTCCACTAAGAGATAACAAGTAAGCTTTGATGATTGTTTTGGTTTCTGTCAATGAAGAGAGAGAGGCTTTGAGCCCTATCTGGGCAGTTTCTTTGTCAAGGAAAGAGTATGAATTCCTGTGTTATTTCTAAGTTGTATATAACTGCAAATACTTGTAACTATATTTTGTCTACATGCCTGTAAATTTAGCTTTGCTGTAAATAGAGCTTCATCTAGAGCAAGGGAGGTGATTCTGCCCCTTTACTCTGCTCTCGTCAGACCCCACCTGGAGTACTGTGTGCAGTTCTGGAACCCTCAGCACAGGAAGGACATGGAAGTGTTGGAGCGGGTCCAGAGGAGGGCCACAAAGATGATCAGAGGGCTGGAGCAGCTCTCCTATGAGGACAGGCTGAGGGAGTTGGGGCTCTTCAGCCTGGAGAAGAGAAGGCTTTGAGGGGACCTGATAGTAGCCTTCCAGTATCTGAAGGGGGCCTACAGGAAGGCTGGGGAAGGATTATTTACAAGGTCCTGCAATGACAGGACAAGGGGCAATGGGCTTAAACTGGCAGAGGGGAGATTTAGACTAGATGTTAGGAGGAAGTTCTTTACAGTAAGGGTGGTGAGGCACTGGCAAAGGTTGCCCAGGGAGGTTGTGGATGCTCCCTCCCTGGATGTGTTCAAGGCCAGATTGGATGAGGCCTTGAGTAACCTGTACTAGTGGGAGGTGTCCCTGCCTATGGCAGGGGGCTGGAACTAGATGATCCTTGAGGTCCCTTCCAACCTTACCATTCTATGATTCTATGATCTTACTTCCAAGCCATCTGAGCTAGTCTGGTGAATTTCAAATAGTGGGGAGGAATGCTCCTAACCCATCAAACCCCTGAAGTGGTCAGAGTTGGACTAGAGGACTGCTGTAGATCCCTTCTAACTGAACTAATCCGTTAATATTAGAGGAGCTTGGTCATAAATTCTGTGTTGGTGCCTGAAAACCCTCAAGCATTGTTGTGTTCTATCCATCCCTCTGGTGCCAGGCTCTGTTGAGAGGTCTTCCAGTTGCCATTTGAAGCTTTCTGAAAAGCATCTGTTAGAAGTTAATGGATAATATTTATGAATGAAATATAGGAATGTGTATCCAAAACCCAAAAGAAGGGAATTATGACTGTGGTGACTGCAAGATAAACCTTGAAGGATAATATTGCCCAAGATGCCAATCTTAGGTGAGGATCCCCAGAAAGGCAACAGGGTTGTTGCCCACTTACACTCTCCAGTTGCTCCCACGGGAATAGCTAGTCTTCACCTTGTAGAAGACTTCATGTGTAAGCTTCCATGATATTAATAATTTATCTCCCCCTCCCTCCTCCATTTACATAAATGTCTTATCCTTCAATAGACCTTTCAGAGGAAACTTGGTGTCTAAAAAGACAACCAACTCAACAATAATGCCTTTTTTTTTTTTAACCTTTAAGCATAACATAATATAAAGGTCAATGTATTTGTCAGTGTAATATTTAAATATTAAGGCAGCAATTTAGTTTCCTAACTGCTACAGGTTATAGTTCTTTACTATGCTAATATGACTTGCTAACTAACTACCATCTATTATGTTCTAAACGCCATAAAATTAAAAATGTGTCGTACCAAAAAAAAACATGACAAAGTTATTTTAAAATTCATCATTTAACTTCTGTTCCAATCTTGCCTTTTTTTTTTTCTTCTTTTTTTCTTCTGTTTTGATTATGTACAGGCAGGTAAAATGATTGTAAATCTTCCTTAATTGTTATATGTGTTTCTTCTAAAGAATTCAAAGTGTGATTTAATTCATTCATGGAAAACGAAATGGTAATTAAAATATCCTTTATTAAAAAAAATATATTTGTACTTCCATTGCAGTAGCAGTTTTGTCTAATTTTGTGCCCTTGAAATATTGGATGTCACTATTAATAGCTGAAGTGGATGCAGGGACAAGTTTTACTTCGGGATAGTAGAAAACATTGTGGCAAACTCCTGGAGACTTAATTCACTCCTGCATGGCAGAGTACAGGAGGATCCTAGAGCAGTACAGATCAGAACAAAGTCATGGGGATATGCACCAGCTAAAAGGTCCTAGAGACACTATTAAGGGGATGCAATTTCTGTTAATTGTTCTGATTTGACAGGAGGTGGTGGAGTCACTGTCCCTGGAAATGTTTAAAAGGAGACAGGATGAGGCATTTAGGGCCACGGGTTAGTTAATTAGAATGTGTTAGGTGATAGGTTGGACTCAATGATCTCAAAGGTCTTTTCCAACCTGGTTTACAGAATCATAGAATGGTAAGGTTGGAAGGGACCTCAAGGATCATCTAGTTCCAACCTCCTGCCATAAGCAGGGACACCTCCCACTAGTACAGCTCATTCGAGGCCTTCTCCAACCTGACCTGGAACACCTCCACGGAGGGAGCATCCACAACCTCCCTGGGCAATCTGTTCCAGTGCCTCACCACCCTCACTGCAAATAACTTCCTCCTAACATCCAGTCTAAATCTCCTCTCTGCAAGTTCAGACCCATTGCCTTTTGTCTTGCCATTACAAGACCTTGTCAATAGTCCTTCCTTAGCCTTCCTGTAGGCCCCCTTCAGATACTAGAAGGCCACTCTAAGATCTCCTGGAAGCCTTCTCTTCTCCAGGCTGAAGAGCTACTCTTGTAGCATGTCCTTATTCTGTGATTCTGTAGTTTAATAGTAAATAGGTAGGGAAATTCTAATTTCTACAGTGCTTTGGAAATATGTAACCCAAAAGTTGCTCTCTTAAATATGAAGTAGCATGAGGTATGTCAGTAAACAATTCAACTGCAGTTTGAACAACATATTCTGGACCAAGAAATCAAGTTTCCTTCCCAATCAGATCTCCTAGCCAAAGCTCATTTTAAAATAAAATAATGAAAATAAAAAAGCAAATACCATAATTCAGCTTTCATTAGGAACCACAAACAACCTGACCATGAAAGAGGTCAGTGTCCTGCATCATCTAAGGCTCAGGCCAGCACTCAGACCTCTGGAGGCACCATGACTGACAGGAAATGATCCCTCAGGACTGCTGTCCCTGCTGCCATCTAGCCATAAGGTGCACAACAAATCTGTGCTGGCACAATTCCTGCAAAACTAATATCCCAGACATGAAACAGAGGCTAGCTAGCAGCTTTGCCAACTCCTCTGTTTTATCTTGGGGCATTGTGAGCTTTCTCACTGCTCTTTGTCAAAGCTCCTGCTAGCTGGGTGGATTTTTTTTTCTTACCTAAGGATCCCTTTTGCTTTAATAAAAGAATAGACTTTCATATTTGTGAAGAAAGTTTGGTGATGTGAATACTTGGAAAATCCACTTCAAGAAGACAAGAATTAGTTGCTTTATTAGTGTTAATGACTTCTTAATGACTTGCTGGAAATTTTTTTCTGTGCCTTAACCAAAAGGGGACAAGTAAGCCAGAGAAGGTGGTTGAGTAGAGCTGCATTACATCTAGTTCTCCACTGCTGTCTTCCACCACAATCACAATGCACCTCTGATTTATACCTAGCAGCTATGAGCACCAGAGCTGTAGCCAGCTCTCTGTGCCCACCTCTCCCTACTACTCCTGAGTGTGGTTGGATATAGCTCTAAGGTTCATTTTCAAGGTAGCATTAGCTTAGAAATTCACTGGTAGCTTCTTGGAAGGAAAGAGGCATTTCTGAACCCAAGAAGTGTGGAGCCAAGATGTAACAGTTACAGGACAAGAACAGTCACTTAGTGACTCCAGGAGTGACATGAGGTCCACTCAGAAAAGGTTCATACACTGCATAAAGCACTACTACAGTGCTCATCTGCTGTGATAAACATTACAAGGAATCAGAACTAAGTGACTACAGTACTGTCTTATATACACCTTCCACTTTTAAATTAAATTCCATTTAAGTTCACTATAAGAATTTTATCATATGGGTAGGAAAAAAAAAATGGTCATATATAAGGATTTCTGATACGTTGTTGTTCCTGTTCTGCCCTTCTTAAGAGGGTTAAATTTCTCCCATGTTTGGGTTACACTTACATTACTCTGTCCTCAGACTCAATGCCAGATAAAACCATCTTGAAATCAAGCCATGCTGCTCAAGCCTACAGTCTGTGTTGGAGGAAAAACCACTTTTGTGATTTCAGTCAATGCAAACAACTTTTCAGTGTGATTTGTGCTTTCCAACTAACTTCCTCTCGAAGTCGTTATTCCTAACTGATGTTGTTCTTCTAGGATTATTCAACAGCTTTAAAATATCTAACCAGTGTCTACAAGTGCAGTGGTTTGTTAGGTATGTTCTGCGTGCATGTCTGCTTTCATTTAACAGGGATTCAAGGAGAATAGCTGCAAGAATAACCCTCTCTGCAAAGGTGAGAGAAATTTAAACTACTCCATTTATTTATAGCAAAGCTGTCACCCAGGCTGGCAAACTTTATCATCAGGAGAGATTGATAAGTGAAAACTTGGAAGATAAACATGGAAAAGACTTCACAGTTCTATAGAAAATTTCCTTGAGAGGGAGGATGAGGACATCTCACTCTCCTTGTGCAGTTCTGTGTTTTTGTTAAGGAACTTGAAAAGTTGGTGAACAGTTTGGTGACCTATAGCTAAGGTGCAGAAAGTTTTCGCAGTACAGAGTGATTTGGGTACTTTAAATAGCAGACAGTAATTCAGTACTAGCAAAATTAGCATAAGGAAACCTGCCCTGTGTATACCATGCTGATATGCTGTTACTGCTTAACAGAAGTGTTGGGGAAATGGCTGGAGGCAATGAGAAGAAGGTCTATCAAAGCATCCAACCTAAATGATTCTATCATTCTATGAATTCAATGCAAGGACTTCAACAGTTTGGAAAAATGGTCTGGCAGAAATCTAGTGAGATTCAGTAAAGCAAAAAGTGAAGTCTGCAGCCCAAGAGAACCTCCTGCACAACTCACCAGTTGGAGAGCACCTTTGCAGAAAAGACCCTGGAGGTCAAGTGGACACCAAGGTGAGCACAAGGTAGCTCTGCGCCCCTGCAACAAAATAAGTTTAACAGCCCTGTGGGCTGGGTTAGAAAGCGTTGCCAACAGGTCAAGGAAAGTGATCCTTCTCTGCAAAGCACTAGCGAGACACAGCTGGAGCCCTGGCACTACTGCTGGACTCTACAGAAAACCACATGGACTGCAGTGAGTTCTGCAAGATGTAGTGAGGATGTTGAAGGGATTGAAGATTTATGAGGAAAGGCTGAGAGCTGGAACTGCTTACCCTGGGGAAGAGAAGGCTTATCAATGTGTATGAATAGTAGATAGGTGGGAGTAAAGAAATCTGACCCAAAGTTACCTCAACACATCCCATGACATGTCAAGAGGCAATGGGCACACAATGAAGACAGGAAATCTCACTTAAATGCAAAACCAAAAAACAAATAAAAGGGGGAATGGTAAGTTCTGTTGTTCCTTTTTTGTTTCTCTTTCCTTCTCTCTCTCTCTCTTTTTTTAATTATTTTTTTTCCTCCCCCCCCCCNAAGGAAGGCTGTGGAGTCTCTATCCTTGCAAATATTCGAAAGTCATATGGAGGATATGGTCCTGAGCAGCCTGGCCTAGGTGGTTCTGCTTGTGTAGGAGAGTTGAACTAAGTGATCTCAAGAGGTGCCTGCCAGCTTGGGCCAGCCTGAGATTCTGTGAGTGCCGGAATCTTAGTGGTTAACTACTACAACATTCAACATTAGAAATTTTAGGCATATCAAAATTACTTATCTGAATGTGGTAAGAATAAATAAGCATATTACTAAAAACTCTGAGTCTTCTGTTTCCCAAAACCAAAAAGAGCCTAGTATTTGTTGCAAATACTGGTAACAGCTTTGCCCACTTCCATCTTTCAGTTACACGCTGCAGACACATTACAATAGGGGCACAATGCTGGCACCCAACAGACTGTCACATACACACATGCTCTCACTCTCTCAAACTCACACAAACCCTAGCTCCTCATAGCTGAAAGCATTTTGTCACCTCTGCTTTTAACTGATTTCCCCACACACGCACCTTGGGGAAAACAAAATCATTGTTGTGATCTGCACCAAAAACCTGCACCAAAGCATACTGACAGCCCTCCTGCTAGTGTCCCCTTGCTGCAGATGCTGTCTGGGGACAGGGGTTTGATTTCCTCTTCCTTTTAACATTCCAGTAGATATTGCCTTTTTTTTTTTTTTTTTTTTTTTTTTTTT
>VWZE01018641.1:347834-365358 GCA_013396675.1 Eubucco bourcierii
TTTTTTTTTTATGGTAGGCTGAATCTGTTTGTTTCTAGTACCTCTGATTTGCTCCATTTTCCCAGTGTCTCCCAGCAAAACACAACTTCCTTGATCATACTGCCATGTTCTCTACATGCTGTTTACTGCCTAATGATATACTAACCAGATACAGCTAAAACTCAAATATATGTAAATGTTACAACTAAATTAATGATCTAAAGATGAAACTTTAAGTCTGTTGTCTTCTCTGAAGTTTATTGCTTTCCTCATCTATATATGGAGATAAACTGGCTGTCGTCTTATTATTGTGGTGAAGATTTACTCCCTAATGCTCTTTAGCATCTTTACCTTTTTAAAGAAACAAAAACCCAAACCATATAACAGTATTTCTATAATATAACCTTTCTTGACCACATCAGATAGAAATTTGAATGAATAGCTTATGTTAAAGTATGGAGGCTTGGGGATTTTGTTTGAGGACTTTTGAGAAACATTTTGATAGTTTGTGAACATATTTTGCTTCCGAGTACTGAGAAGCAGTTGCACGGACTACATTTACTGGGTACTTTGTCATTGTGTTTGGCACCAGGCTTATATGAAGACTACAAAGAGGAGAAAAACATTTAATGCAGACCTTTTTGAAACACAAATCTTGAAGAGAATGGAGTGGTTCCATACCATGTGTACATTTGTTCCTCATGTATTATCTTGTATCGCCAATCAGCGGTCTAAATCACAGTAACTAAATGTAACACTAGAGTCAGGGTTGTAGGCTGATCTAAGTTAGCTTTGCTTTATGTTGGATACCAATTCAAGCCTATCTTCGGATGGAAAGATTGAGGGTTCAGAAAGGAGTGGGTACAATCTGTAAGTGTTTCCATCAGATGCAGTGGACCCTTTGGGCAAATTCAGAGAATCACAGAAACATTCAGGTCAGCAAAGCCCCTCAGGATCACCAAGCCCAACCAATATCCCTACTCTACAAGGTGCGCCCTAAACCATAGCCCCAAGCACCACATCCAAATGACTTCTAAACACACCCAGGGTTGGTAACTCCACCATCTCCCTGGGCAGCTCATTCCAATGCCTGACCACTCTCGATGGGAAACATTTTTTTCCTACAAATGTTCTAAAATTCCTAAAAATTCCTACATGGCATTGTTTTTTGTTTTGCAAAAAACATTATTTTAGGTTCACAACGCATATACACTCCAAAAAAAGTATTTCATCTTTGAGATACTCGAAGAGGTTTGCATTCTGCTGTGGTTTAGCAAGCCGGGGGGGTTGCTACCACTTGAACATCTCATTAGGTGGATGGAAGAGTTTCTGCTGCTATTTCGGTCACATTACACTATCAGTTTTGAGTTGTCCTTTACAAAGTTGTCCTTCTGTGGTCAGATTGATTGAAATGCAGTGTTACTGTAGTATTTGACTACTGCCATTATCATCCCTATGAATTTTTAAGATGTTAAACAGAAGGGCATGAATAATACCAAGTCAAAACTTGGTTTGTACATCACAGAATATTTGCAAGTAACATTCCCCCCTATTTGCTCAGTCCTGATCCAGCTTTTCTCCCTGTTGCATTGCTATTACCATTTCAAAGGAGAGAAGAACAGAGAGAATTTACAATATGCATTACTCTTCCACTTTCTCTGTAATAAAATGCAAACAGCTTTATTTTCCACAAGGCTATCACTGGTCTGCTTTAACTCAAACAAATATCATACCCATTAATTATTGTTAGATTTAATTATTCATCGAATTATTAAGAGATAGTCGTTGATGATTCGCAGAGGTGCCTCTTGAGCTGTCCAACAGTTATAAATAAAGAAGGGTGTGAGAAGGTAGCACTGCAAAAGTTCCCCATTAATGTCAATATGAAAGGACTCGCCACAGGTTATTTGCATTAAGTAATGATGACCTGAGATCAAAGTCAGAGCCCACTGGAACTTGAGGTTCCAAGGTAGCCTAATTCTGAGATGTCTACTGAAATCTTCCCAAAATCCAATATAAACTACTGTAACGGGCTATCAAAACTGTCAAGCTGGCTCAGCAGAATGAGTGATGTGTTTAAGCCTGATCACTTTCAAAAGCTCCGTGAAACTAGGATAGCTCCATCCAAATGGCCACAAGCGACTTCTGTATCCAATTATCACAAACAAGCTCAACAAAAGCTGTCAAGAGCCGAATTGTGTTTTGGAATTGTGCTGCAAAGAGATAAAATGATTACCCTTAAAGAGAACTTTGTACACAGCTTAATAAACATTTCTTCCTACTTAACAACTCCAAAGCAGTAATTAATTATCAAAAAGGAAGTAATTCCATTTTTAGCTCGGGCGTACACTAAAAGTTTAAACATTACTTCTGTCGACAAGTTCTCAACAATGCTGTAAAGTGTGCAAGCACAAAAGGTGAGGATTTAACATTAAGCAAAGCCTGACAGACTCTAAGTGCTCACAAAGCTGCTCTTGTAGCAAATCACTGATTATGTAAAATTAATTAGTATAATTCCGATCAGTGATTCTCTCTCAGTAATAGTTTAACTGGAATTAATAATCAGCCGCTCTTTGTATTTTTTAATGTATGCTTCTGACTTTACTGCGTGCATTAAAAATAGAGCCAAAAGAGGGTTTTTGGGAGTCTTGCTGCAAGCTCTTATCTCTTTAAAAATAAAATAAAGGCAAGACAAGCTTATAAGAAGAAATATAATTAAAGCCACAGATGAAATTAAAGAGGGTGGGAGAAATGAGGACAGCAAAGATTTCTCTCTCCTTTAGAATCTAAAACACTGGGGTAATGAAAACAGGGAGCAGAGAGGAAAAAACTAAAACTGCTCTCTTTTTAATTCACATAAAGCTACCTTTTAAAAGTTCAACTCAACTGCAATTTCTGTTTCCCAGGCTTTTCAGAGCTCTGCTGAGATTAAACCTCTCTCATTCTCTAATTTTAGCAAAGAATAACTTAAACAGGAATATGAAGCTAGGAAAAAGCAGTAAACAGAGATTCCTGTTCTGGTAGGTACTCTGGCCCCATGCTGCAGCATGTTCAGCCTATTAGGGAGTTTTGTGGTAACTTGCTGGTTTTCTTGTTGCAGTCAGTAGTGAGAGAAGCAGCTGCTTTAATCTTCAGGAAAACCAGATAAGATTTTTATATCTTAAAAAGAAGAAAAACATAAGTTGAAAATGTAAATCAGTGTCTCATGTTAGAAACCAGGAGCTGAATGAAAAAGGATGAAATATGGGTTTAAAATGCTTTTATAGAGTCCCATAACTTTTACAGAAAGCTGAATTTCTCATGTTAATATCTGTGTTGTTTCAAGAAAAACCTAAAACCTTGAGCTGCTGCACCCTGGCACTCTGAAATGGTTCTTGCTACTGAAAACAGTTCAACAAAGACATTCCTTTGTGTTTTGGTGACACAGTAAGAGGTATTCAAAGAAAGATAGAATCATAGAATCAGTCGGGGTTAGAAGGGACCACAAGGATCATCCAGTTCCAACTCCCCTGCCATGGGCAGGGACACCTCACACTAGATCACCCTGGCCAGAGCCTCATCCAGCATGGTCTTAAACACCTCCAAGGATGAGGCTTCCACCAACTCCCTGGGCAACCCCTTCCAGGGTCTCACCACCCTCATACTGAAGAACTTCTTAATATCCAGTCTGAATCTACCCATTTCTAGTTTTGTTCCATTCCCCCCTGTCCTATCACTCCCTGACAGCCGAAAATGTCCCTCCCTAGTTTTCTTGTAGACCACCTTAAGACACTGAAAGGTGTGACAATATGTCTAAAGAATAATATAATTTGTTGTTTTAATATTTAACTGAAAATTGAAATTGGATCTTTTGGAAGACAGAATAAATGATTTCCTGTATTTAAGAGCTAACAGCAGCAGTTTGAATTTATTCATGAGATTTTCTTTTATTCTGTTGAGTCTTGAGTGTTTACTGGGAGCAGCAGGTAAAGATAAACAATAGTTTCCAACTTCTCTAGTACTGCTTTCTTAGCTAAGACAGAAAACAGCACACAGATTGGGAGTACCTAATGCACAAATAAATAAATAATTATATATATACATAGATCCTTTAATTTTTTTTTTGTTTTTGTTTTTTTTTTTCTTTTGCACTTTAAGTGCCATGAATCCTTTAACAGTTGGAGTTTGGAGAATTATGCCAAGATCTCCACCTTTCACTCTTCTTCAGATGGTTCACTTTGTTGCCTCTAATCATTGCCTATCTTCCAAGTTTTGTCATGGATCACCTATGTGAAGAATTGGTCACTATTTTCAATACATACATTTTATGAAGTAGAAGATGTTCAGTGTCTTTTAAAGGCATCTAAAATGTATTGTCAGAATGGAAGGCAAACTCACGGTAGCAGAAACATAAATGTTTTCATTGATTCCTGATGTAAAACCAGCTGATATTGTTGGGTTATATGGTAAATGGTATGAGTATTATAAATGCTATCAAAACCATAGCGCAAAGCATTCAGAAGTATTTAGAAGTGGATTTTCTCTTATATAACAGTACCCTCATGAAACACCTTGGGCTTTATGGGGAACTTTGCTGATACTGGTGAAGCTTTGAGAGATACACCTGCAGCACATGAGATTAAAATGTCCTTAAAAACGCTATGGATCAAAACCTGGTCAGTGTGCATTTGGAATATGTCATCTGATAAAAGCTGTAGGTGTTTTATGTTGCTGAAGCAGAGATCAGAGTAAGCAGTAAATATTTATTATGCATTCTAACAAGGAACCTGGCTGTGCAGTTTGTGAACTACCTAAGGGTCTGGTTGGAATAAAGGTTTTTATCAATATTATGCATATACTATTACATACCTGCCTTAACTGTTTAAACCCTGCTCAGACTTCTGTAGCACAAGTGCTGTCAGATTGTACCTGCTGAAACTTTAAAGTTTTTATTTATGTCTTCCCAACTCATTTGATGCTGATCAGTTGCTATATAAAAGCATCTTTTACTATCTTCTGAGTAATTGCCCTTGAACAAAAAATGTATCACAAAAAGCTTAAATATTTTGTAGAGCATCTATGAAGGGCAAGTAGGTTTTTGTGGACTGTCCAGCTCCTCTCAGTCTCCCATCTTTTAACCTGGTGTCAAGTATAATGATGGTTCAGATGGTACTTTGAATGAATCAGGTTTGCTTATATGATCACAAATAGTAAGGGTAAACCAGATATGTAGCAATAATGTCTATCTCTTAAAAAAGAGTTCAGAGTGAAAACAGAAGACAGGTACTTTGAAATTAATGTCCTGGGTGATTGTTCTGACTTATTATACTCCATATGCTCAGTGCTTTTAACTATAATAAAATCCTCCCCTGGGCATTTGCTATGTTTCTTACTTTTTTCTCCTTTGTTTCTCATATTTCACTATCTTTCTTGTCTTTTCTTACATTTTATTGGGATACCTTATAGTACAGATACATGGGGAGTTGGTTAGGTAGATTTTTAGAATCACAGAATGGTAAGGTAGGAAGGGACCTCAAGGATCATCTAGTTCCAACCCACTGCCATAAGCAGGGACACCTCCCACTAGTACAGGTTACTCAAGGCCTCATCCAACCTGGCCTTGAACACCTCCAGGGAGGGAGCAGCCACAACCTCTCTGGGCAACCTGTGCCAGTGTCTCACCACCCTCACTGGAAAGAACTTCTTCCTAACATCCAATCTAAACCTCCCCTCTGCCAGTTTAAACCCATTGCCCCTTGTCCTGTCATTGCAAGACCTTGTAAATAAATCCCACCCCAGCCTTCCTGTAGGCCCCCTTCAGATACTGGAAGACTACTATCAGGTCTCCTGGAAGCCTTCTCTTCTCCAGGTTGCAGAGCCCCAACTCTCTCAGCCTGTCCTCATAGCAGAGCTGCTGCAGCCCCCTAAGCATCTTTGTGGTCTCCTCTGGACCTGCTCCAACACTTTCACGTCCTTCCTGTGCTAGGGGCTCCAGAACTGCACACAGGACTCCAGGTGGGGTCTGACGAGAGCAGAGCAAAGGGGTAGAATCACCTCCCTTGCCCTGCTGCCCAGCACTCGGTTGCTGTCTGGGCTGCATGTGCACACTGCAGGCTCACGTTGAGCTTTTCATCAACCCAGACTCCAAGGTCCTTTTCCTCAGGGCCGCTCTCCAGTCATTCACCACCCAGCCTGGAGTTGTGCTTGGGATTATTATTATATTTTGATAGTTTATTCTGTTGTTTGGGTTTGGTTTTTTTTGTTGTTGTTCATTTGTTGGGTTGCTTGTGTATTTTGTTGTTTGGGGGTTTTTAAATGACAACTGTAAAGCGTAAGGCTCAGTGGAGAATTCTGTTACTTGATCACAGCTTCTGTATGCAACTAAGGCAGACAATAGCAATAACAATTATACACTTCTGGAACGTTTGTGACATGCCATAAGATGTGAAGCACATCACAAAGACGAAGCATCTCTTTTAAAGGGACCTGCCATGTTGAAGAATGATGAACAAATAAATAAATCTCTGACAGCAGAGAGGAACACTCAGATGAACTTCTGCAAACGCCACTCTAAGCAGACATACCTCTATGAACAGCAACCTGACATTTATAACTATACTAAATAATGCAACAAAAGAATTTTCAAGGTTCATGTGAACCTTTCTACATGCAGAGTCTGCAGTTTCTTTAATTATTTACCATGTTTAGAAACCATCCTGGTGAATCATATTTTTTGAAACACAAAGTAAATATTAACTGTTGAGCCATAGGAGTATTTTGAGTTTGTGTCAGAAGGAACAAGTTCTAAATATTGTGTGAATTGCGGTTTTGCAAAACGAGTGAGGCAAACTACTTATCCATTTCTCTCAGTACAAACCAAAGCACTCAATCTAGTTTTTTAGAGATAAGATATAATTCTAAATATATTTTTATGCTGAACTGGAACATCAAGGTAATATTTTAACCTGGAGAAGAGGAGGCTCAGGGCAGACCTCATTGCTCTCTACAACTACCTGAAGAGAGGTTGTAGCCAGGTGGGGTTGGTCTCTTCTCCCAGCCAAACAGCAACAGAAGGAGAGGACAGGACACAGCCTCAAGTTGTGCCAGGGGAGGTCTAGGGTGGATGTTAGGAGGAAGTTTTTGACAGAGAAAGTGATTGGCATTGGAATGGACTACACAGGGAGGTGGTGGAGTCCTCATCACTGAAGGTGTTCAAGAAAAGCCTGGATGGGGCACTTGGTGCCCTGTTCTGGTTGATTAGCTAGGGCTGGGTGATAGGTTGGGCTGGATGAGCTTGGAGATCTCTTCCAACCTGGTTGATTCTATGATTCTCTGATTTCAGTAGCAGGAGACAAATGAGTGGCTAATTCTCTACGGTCTTGTAGTAGGAGCTGCATATTTGATACTATCACAGCACAATTTCCTCTTTATTGTGGGCAGTGCCTGTAAATTTTAATGAAAGCAGTTATATTTGTCATTTTAACTAATAGCTATATTATCAAGAAGCTCTCATTACTAAGCTTGTTATGTTGTCTTACATCGGAGGCCATTACCAACTTGCTTTAGTCTGACCACAGTTAATGAGATGTTTACAATCAGCTCTCTCATTACAGACAGTTTCTCCCTAGTTTTAACTTTTTAATATCTCTGTTTTGAAAGAATATGTAAGTGCCTTTATATACATGGAAACACCTAGATCACAAACACATGGATTTAGAATATAGAATTACAGTATGTCAGGGGTTGGAAGGGACCTTGAAAACTCCCCCAATCCAAACCCCCTGCCAGAGCAGGATCACCCAGACCAGGTCACACAGGAACACAGCCAGACAGGTTTGGAACATGTCCAGAGAGGGAGACTCCACAAGCCACCCTGGGCAGCCTATTCCAGGGTTCTGTCACTCACAGGGAAAAATTCCCTCCTCATGTTCAAATGAAACTTCCTATGCCTCAGCTTCCACTTATTGCCACTTGTCCTGTCATCAGGCATCACCCAGTAGACTCTAGCTCCAGCCTCCTGGCACTCACTTTACATATCTGTAAACATGGATGAGGTCACCTCACAAGCTCCTTTACTCCAAGCAGCACAGCCCTGGCTCCCTCAGGTTCTCCTCCTAAACAGAAATATTCCATTCCCTTCAGCATCTCCACGGCTCTGTACTGGACTCTCTCAAGTAGTTCTATGTCTCTCTTGCACTGAGAGGCCCAGAAACCAACACAGTACTCCAGATATGGCCTCACCAGGGCAGAGTAGAGGGGTAAGAGAACCTCTCTCGACCTACTAACCACAGCCCTTCTAACCCATCCCAGAACGGTACTGCCCTGGCAACCAGAGCACATTGCTGGTTCATGCAATGGTCGACCTCCCATCAACTAGGACCCCCAGATCCTTTTCCCTTTCATTGCCTTCCAACAGATCAGGCTATAGGAACTTTTGCAATACTTGAACTATTTGGCTCAGGTGTCTCAGTAGCTGTGTCAGCATCTCTCAAGGAACCTCTACATAACAACAATATTTGATAGTTAGCAACCTGACTTCTACAGCAAGCCTGCTAAAAATACACATAGTTGCTCGTGTAAGGAACCACTGGATGGTACAGAAATTTCTGATGTCTACCAAGACAGAACTTAAGCTCCAAATATTCGAATAGCAAGTGTCCTTTGGAGCACATACCCCAGAATGATTGCTAATAAGCACATATCTCAGTTAGTGGGAAGATTCCTTATCATTCTTTGAAAGTCTGTGAGTATCCCTGGGGAAGGTATAATATGTAATGGAACAAAACAGTGATATTTACCTCAGACCCTTGTTGCCCCGATATATAGTCTTTGTAATGGAAGTCTTAACGCATGTATGCTGAGGCTTAGTGTCAAGGATTAAAATTATGTTGTGCAAACACTTCCTTCCTCATATTTCAGGGATTTGTAGGGCAAGACTGTTTTGCTTACGCAGATTTGTTCTCAAAACAAAGCCTTCAGGAAATTAAACTGACTGAAGTCAAAGCCGAATTTTCACCTGGTACAAGACCGCATCCAGACATGAATTATTTACATCTGAAACACGAGGGTCAAGATTTCTGGGGCTGACCAACAAATTCAGGTCTCTGTGTAAGTGAAGCTCCTGGACAACTAAGACAACAGAACACACGATGTACTTGGAGGGTGAATATTTATGATGCTCAAAATCATCTTGCTGCTGTGTGCAGTGCTGTGTCAGTAAAAGAAACACTAACCAAACAGCAGCCACTGTATTTAAGAGAAGTGTGTGGACATTCTAGCCTGCAGTTGGGAACATTACAACACAAAGTCTGCTAAAAATGGGTGAAAGTTAAGGAAAAAAACAAACAAGAGACCAACCAAGCACCCACTAAAACCAGCACAATGCTACTGTTTTCCCTTCACCAGTCTGCTTTTGCAAACCAAGATGAACTGGAAACTTAGAATCACAGAAGCAGTCAGGGTTGGAGGGGACCACAAGGATCATAGAATCATAAAATAGTCTGGGTTGGAAGGGACCTCCAAAGGTCATCTAGTCCAACCTCCCCCATACAGTCAGTCAGTCAGTCATCCTCCCTTATCCTGGCAACTTGAGCTCATGCAAGGCACAAGGTCTCACACCAGAGTGGCGTTTAACTCCCATGATGCTTGTTTTGAGAGAATTCATCGGGCTCCTGTTGCCAGAGCTCTGAGGTGACCTCTAAAAGAAGCCTGCTTCATAGTTTTTGGTGCTGGCTAAGGAAGGTCTGGGGTTTAATTTCCTGCCTTTTTTGGTTGGTTGGTTGGGTTTTGTTGACTGGTTGGTTGGTTTGGGTTTGGTTTGTTTTTACTAGAGAAGAAATATTTGGGATCATCTAGTTCCAACTGCCCCTGCCATGGGCAGGGACACCCTACCCTAGATCAGGTTGGCTAAAGCCTCATCCAGCCTGCCTTTAAACACCTCCAGGGATGGGGCCTCAACTACCTCCCTGGGCAACCCATTCCAGGCTCTCACCACTCTCATGGTGAAAAACTTCCTCCTCAGGTCCAGTCTGAATCTATCTACCTCCAGCTTTGCTTCGTCCCCCCTAGCCCTGTCACTACCTGATATTCTGGGAATATGACATTTTCTTCAAACAAAAGGTAGGAGGTTGAAATTGTTTGTACTGAAATTTTAAAGAACTCAGTTCACTACAGAAGATGTAGGACAGCACAACGACCTACTGAGATTTCCTGGTTTATTATTTAGGGAATTAATTTTCTTAAGGATTAGTTCAGATACTGCTGGAGGCTGTGTCAGACTGGCAGTGTATTTGCCTGATAGCTGTACTCACTCTAAATAGGCAAACAAAAAACTAAATAAATAGCAACATGACGATCAGTTTGTGAAATGTCAGGTTTAATTTCTTGATTGGCTCACCAAACTGCTCTCCCAAGAAAGGATAGGAAGGGAAAAGCAACAGTTATTTTTGACATGCCCCTAGGTAATTACATTCTCCTTCATCAGACAAGAATGTGCATGCCTGACTGCACAACTCAGAAATTAAAAGCTGCTGTGCTTGTTTGAAAGGCAATGTTTTCTTCTGGGCTTTGTGCCACCATTTAGAATAATCTTGGTCTCATTTTAGCTGCGATGCTCTCTTGGGGGGATCAAAGGAGGTAGGGGTTTTTAGCAGTATT
Source organism: Eubucco bourcierii (assembly GCA_013396675.1). Classification (NCBI taxonomy): domain Eukaryota; kingdom Metazoa; phylum Chordata; class Aves; order Piciformes; family Ramphastidae; genus Eubucco; species Eubucco bourcierii. The sequence continues at coordinate 358,449 of VWZE01018641.1, forward strand.
GACGAAGATACACCTGATCCTAAACACAGTAACGCATCTTCTAATGCAAAACTGAGAGAAACTGTCAGTGGGCTTTTCATTAAAAAATTCTTGTAATGTTGTAACATAGAAGACAGGAGCAGCACACATGCTAAAATATCCTACTGGATATGCTGCCCTCTTGGAAAGTGCTTGGCCAGAGTGGCTCCATGTTTCACCTATAAGCAGAGTGAGACACTTACCCCTGCTAAGTGGCACTGCCTCGTGTATGCCCTGGGGAGTTGCTTGATGCTAGGCTGGGACAAGGGACACTGATGCCAGTGTCCTCAGTCACCATCCCACAGGAATGAGACAAAAGCCTGCTCTAAAAGTATGAGGAGGAAGGACTTCAACCCCACACAGACCCCATTTCCTTCTATCCTCAAGTTTAAGTGCCTCATCTCTACCTGCAAGAAACTTAAATGTGTCTGTGGGGAGCAGCTCCCCGCTCCTAAATCACCCTTCTGGTGCAGATGGCAGAGGGTATAATTAATTGGAGAATGCAGAGATGGTTCATTGTTTTTTTCTGGGAGATGAACGAGGACCAGATTTGTCAAATGCAGAAGCTTGATGTTGCACTCAAATTTAGGAATTTAAATCAAAACTGCTTTATTTTCTGAGCACTGAACTTGTACCTTCCACAGCAGCTCTACACCTTGTGGGTGCTTACCTGACTTTGAAATGAGGTTGCCACAGTTATAGTGCTAAATATACATCTCAGCAGCTAATCCTAAGCATTAAAATTTGGAAATTCTGGCTGAGGCTGTCTATGCAGTAAATTTATCCACTCTGTTTTATATTTGCACAGCTCTGTTAATTAATCAGTTGACAAAAGAAACCATAATAATAAACTCCTCCATCTCAGACATGCAGTACATAATTCCTGCTTCTCAAATGGCTCATCTATTTCTGCTTCATGCTACTGACCAAGTTCACATCAGATAGCATTTCTGAAGAGTTTGGGGTTTTTTGGGTTTTTTTCCATTTTGAACTTGACAGGAGGGTTGAGCTTATGTGTTAAAGAATTTTGTTTTTCACTTAAGGAAAATTAATTTCATTCTCTCTGTAGCTCTCTAGTTTCCTAATCTCCAAAGCTGCATTATCACTAGCTTACAATAAACTACACACTGATTGATTGACAGAAGTTTTTTCTTAGTTGGCTGGAAATGCATAATTTGCCATAAATGAGATCACTCCCCCCCTACTATTGTTTTTTTCCCCAGCTATTTCTTTTATGAACATTTCATTCCACTTAAATGTTAAAATATTTGTTTCTGTACCATTATGCAGGGAGATAACTAAGCAGTGCCTTCCCTGTATTAAAATGCCACATGTGCAGAACTGCTTGGAGTGAATGTCTGTGAATCTACGCTCAAATATTGCATATTCAATATCAAATTTGAAGTCAGAGCCAGATATGTGTAGAATGAAGCTTTCTGCCTTTTACAAGTTTGTGGTGTTATGATTTATCTGCCTCACCAACCAGCGAGCTTTGCAAATGAGATAATTTTGCTGCAGTCTACAGCCAAATCTTAACAGCTGGCTTTCTGTTGTGTTCTGATTCAAATCTGAGCTTTTAATGCAGCTCCTCTTCTAGAATGCCCTTTATCACCAGGAGAAAGAGAGAAACAACTGCTTTGCATTTTTCAGATGTAATGTCTTTTGGGGTTTTACCAAGACTAAAGTCTCTTGATAACGGCTGGGCATAAAAAAAGTGAGGAGGAGAAAGCTTAATATTAAATACAGGAGATAAAACTACAGCTAACCTTTGGTAAAGGAGCACCTGAGTAACACAGGGAATAATGTCTTCTAAAAGATCACCTTTTCTTTTTGCTCTTGGTGAAACGAAGCAGTTTACGATTCTAAGCCTTACGAGATATATGGCTGCTCAGCAGAGGTGAGAAATAGTTTCATCACCTACAGGTAGAAAATTGATTTTTACTCAGTGTAAGGCGATCTGTAGTATTTCTTTAAATCCATAGTCGGAAGCAGAACACATCGCCTCATGCTGTACAAAAATCAATTTGCCAGAGTAGAAGGAAACTTTTAAGTATATTCTAAGCTGTGAAACACAGCGGAAACGAAGCAGTTGTGGAGATAACACTTGGTACGAACTGTAATAAGGCTTCCTTGACAGCTGTAGAGGAAAGCAGCCTCTTTTGCAGTTCTCTTCATTGGTGTTGCTGAAGTCATAAAGCAACACAGCCACAACACCATTTGCTTTGCTTTTTCCTCTCAAGTCTTTACCTGATCTTACTTTTTGAAAGCACTATCTGGATAGTAAGAGGTCAGGTGAAAACAGCAAGGGAAGGTATCATTTAACTTCAAGTGGTCTTTTTACTGAGGTGTTGACCTCTGTGATGAGCATTATGCTCGGGCACCTAAGTGGCAAAAATCACCAGCAACAAGACTTTTGCAGAAGTGAAGTGCATCAAGATGGCAGCTGAGTGAGAGTTCAGTCCCACAACAGTCAAGGAAGCAGAAGGTACAGCCTGGCTGCAATTCAGAGGTGCAATTTCAGAATGAGAGGACACAGTCTCAAGATGCACCAGGGCAGGAAGAAGTTCTTCATGGAAAGAGTGATGGCATTGGAATGGGATGCCCATGTGAGTGGTGCAGTGTCCAGCCCTGGAAACGTTTAAAATTAGGCTGGATGATGTTTTTGTTGATTAGATAATGTCGGGTGAGGAGTTAGACTTGGTGATCTCAAAGGTCTTTTCCAACCTGACTGACTCTCTCATTCTGTAATTGTAGTTTTTATAGACATAGTCAGCACTGCCAGATCAACACAGCAAAGAATGAAATTGAGGAAGTGAGATCTGCCACCTTCCAGGTCAAACAGATCACACTAACACTGAGCTTGGTCCCCAACTCAAGTAATTAAACCTTGCTCAGATATGGCAACAAGAACTGTAGGCACACTTTTGGACTGTGGTTTAAATATACGAATGTCCAAACCAGTCATTGACTACTTCTCTACTAAAATGAATTGCGACATTAATTTTCCATGTGCTGCTAATCTGTGCTAAAGAAACTCCATAAATGGATGAAGAGCAAGAAAGAGCAGTATAATGCCTACAGTTTAGCTAGCTATATTTCAGTTAGTTACATATCTCCCTCTGTTTATTATCTAGACACTGTTTAACTACAGCTGGATTTTTAACTTCATAACAAACCCACATTGCAAGCACTATTCCCACATTAGACAGTGGGACCTGAGTCAAGTTCAGGTTAGGTAACTTGCACAAGAATACACTTGTTTTTCCTGAAATTTTTGTGGCTATTTTTCTTTTTAAACAAACCCATCAGATCAATCCTGATCATTTCAGAGGATGTGGTATCACTACACATCACACAAATTTACTTCAGCCATGTGTTCTCAGAAAAAAAATTAGCTGTTTTTCACTGCTTGTACTCCTGTAAAGATAACCTCCCAGGTTGTGGTCTGCCCTTGTTCAGCACAAGCTACAGAGCATATCTTTTTGACAGCCTGGTCAGGTAGATTGCTATATCTCTGAAATCCAAGAAGAATTATCTTGAGAGAGATTGAAAAATGTTACATGTAATCTTTCCAACAAGCAGTCATTACACTTTGCCTTTGGGGAGACACAGAGAAAGCTTCAGAGTAACAATGTTATTTAGATTTGATAGCAGAGGAAGCACACCACCTCAGTGATGAAACAGTCCACAGTTGCTTCACCTACCAAAGAAATAGCCTTTTAAATAGCCTACATTTACATACTCCTTGTGGTAAAGCAAAGCCTGTATATAAAATTGACATCTACCTTTTTGCCTTAGCCAGGTTTAGTGATGCAGCAGTCCCATATACCATCCAGACCCTGATTCAGAGCATCAGGATTACACAGTGACCTATCTTCTTGGGCAGGGCTTTGTTGTTTCAAGTTTTGCTTTACTAAGATCCTAGGATTTTAGGTGTTGGAAGAGACCTCTACAGTTCATCAAGTCCAACCCCTCCTGCCACAGCACGCTAGAAACTAACTCAGGTAGCACAGAACACATTCAGACAGGGCTGGAAAGACTCCAGAGAAGGAGACTCCAGAACCTCTCTGGGCAGCCTGTGCCAGTGCTCTGTCACCCTTACAGTCAAGAAGTTCTTCCTCATGTTGAGGTGAAGCTTCCTGCACTGTAGTTTATACCCATTGCCCCTTATCCTATCCCAAGCTAAAACTAAGAAGAATTTTTCCCTTCTCTCTTGACCCCCAGCCCTCAGGTATTTAGAAATATTGATTAGATCCCCTCTGAGTCTTCTCTTTACCAGACCAAACAGGCCCAGGTCTCTCAGCCTCTCCTCCCAGGGCAGAGCTCCAGCCCCTTCAGCATCTCCATAGTACATTAAGTACTACCATCAAGTAGGTGGTTTCCGCCTGTGTGTAATATCTTTATCTATATAGATCCTAGTAAATATGGTCAGCAAGCTGAACAGTTCAGGAAGGTGGAACATCAGAAATTTAGAGAGACTGATTATAATGGTAAAATATGTGTTTTGCCTGGATTTTCACCCTTCTGACACTATCCTCAAAGTGTGTTTTTGTTGCTGAGCAAGAGAGTGAATTTTCTGAATTAGACTAAAAATAGTATAAATTAGACTGGATATTAGGAGGAAGTGGTTTGCAGTGAGGGTGGTGAGGCACTGGAACAGGTTGCCCAGGGAGGTTGTGGTTGTTCCCTCCCTGGAGGTGTTCAAGGCCAGGTTGGATGAGGACTTGAGTAACCTGTACTAGTGGGAGATGTCCCTGCCTATGGCAGGGGGTTGGAACTAGATGATCCTTGAGGTCCCTTCCAACCTTACTATTCTATGATTCTATGAAATTCTGAACTTAAATGCTGATTTCTCTGCTAAGCTTTCTTGCTGAAAGTGGAAGGCAGCCTGTAAAGCTATGATGCAGGACTTCGTTCAGCCATTAAGATTTTACATTAAAATGACAGAATTAAAGGAAAAGCATGACTACCTGGTGCCCTGATAGTACTTACCACAAACACATAATAAAATGAAGGTTACTGAGATGAACAGCTTGGTATGGAACTATTTATTCTTCCACTTGGCATAGTTGTGTGCTACATGGGCACAAATATTGACAACTTTCAAATGGGTACCTTTCTATGTGGACATACAGTATTGCATCTCTCAACTCTTATGCTTGTCTACAAGTCTAACTTAGTAAAGTCGTCTCCATGTGCTCTGTCCCTCTCTTCCTCCCCCTATCTCCCAGCCATGGTATCCTCCAGATTTGGCAGATCTTTCCCGAGAATATGTCCACCTCGCTGTGTGGGCACTGTCACCTCTGCCCGTGCAGGCTTTGAACTTTGATGCACTGAGGATTGTGGTCAGGAAAGTTTTGCCTGGCTTGGTTATGGGCCAGCTTGGGTTAGGATCTCTGTTCATTAGTGTGGAGTCAGGAGGCTACAGACTGTTCAGGGCTTTACAGAATGATGTATGGCTATGAGAATTGGGGGAACTGAACATCTCCTCTACAAAGAAGAGACTGAGAGCCCTGGGGCTATTTAGTTTGAAGAGAAGACTGAGAGGTGGCCTGATCAGTGTGTAAACGCATCTGAGGGGTGGGTGTCAAGTGACTGGGGCAAATCTCTTTTCAGTGATCAGGAGCAATAAGGCAAGGATAAACAGCCACAAACTGGAACATGGAAGGTTTCAGCTCAGCATGAGGAGAAACTTCCTTCCAGTGAGGGCGACAGAGCCCTGGAACAGGCTGCCCAGAGAGCCTCCACCTTTCCAAAACCATCTGGATGTGTTTCTATGCAAACTACCCTGGGTGATCCTGCTTGGCAGGGAGGTTGGACTCAATGATCTCTGGAGGTGCCTTCCAACCTCTAAGGTTCCACAACTCTCTAATGCTGTGAATGTAAAAGGTGCTTCCTGAGCTGCAAAGTGCTGACTGACTTGCTTGAGTCTCAGTCAGTTCAGGGAGCACTGTGCTGGATACCTCTAAGCTGTTGTGTAGAGATGAGCTAGTGAGGTTTAGAGGATGAAATATACAAGAATTCTACAGAGAGTCCAGACCTCTATGGCCTGCTGCACTTGTGAACACGGAAGTTCAGGCAGGCATAGTTTTATTTTATCTTAATTTCTTTTTTTGGGGGGGTTAGTATTTTAAACATGTGACTGCACACATGTGATTTCACATTGGACACTGCTGCACGAAATCATGAATGCTCATTTGCAAGTGCTCAATCTCCTTCCTTGTCTTTCAAAATTACTGTTAACATTTAGCTAATGTAGTCTTCCACATTACATAACACACTAAACACACTGTTCGAATTTGGAAGATACCAACGGGAATGACATATCTGAACTTTTAAATAACTTGAGTGCATATTAGGGAATGTTTCCAAGTATTTCTCAGCCTGATTTAGACTTGACTTCTGTCTTTTCTCTGAAACACTTGTGATAAGCCAGTGTCCTCTTTACCCTTATTTGTGTAAAGTTTTTTTTTTCCTCCTCTTTTCACATTAGTGCTCACTTTGAAACCCAGTCTCCACTTAACACAGAACGAAGTTTATTTTTGATTGACGGCTGTAATTTAAAGGAACTATCCCTTTGAGGGAACTCTTTGTGAGGGCTCAGAATATTTGCTTTCTTAACATTCAGCACCCTTTCTCACAAAGGGTACGATGTTTCTTAAGAGGTTTACCTTGTCAAACGTTGTTAAGATGTAAATCAAGTAAATAAAATGGATTTGAAGCCACAGGGTGCCTTTAATAGCTTTTTGTCTCAGATGTGAAATAAATATGAACTTTATCTAAACTGCAGATTTCTTTGAGATTGCAGAAAATGACAGTTATAGAATCATAGAATCATAGAATCATAGAATGGTAAGGTTGGAAGGGACCTCAAGGATCATCTAGTTCCAAC
>VWZE01018641.1:365857-403055 GCA_013396675.1 Eubucco bourcierii
ACTATAGTAGGCAGATTTGCCTGCTCCCAGTCCTCACTTTTACCCTCTGCAACTTGGACATTGTGGTTGGAGCCCTTGCTGTTAAAGACTGAGGCAAAGAAGTTATACTCCTCTGCTGTTCACTATGGTTTTGTGTAACTTTAATTTTTGGAGTCAGGGGGCAAAAAGTGATGCCTATGGATTTTGTGTTAAGAAGAGGTTCATAAATTATGGATGAACAGGGACAGTTATCGGTATTTAAAGACATCATTCTTGTAGATGAATATTAATAGGGGTAAAAACCTGAAGGAATTCCTAACAAACAAAACAATCTTTCTGAAATAGAGCAGCTGAGCAAAGATTGCCTGATTCAATAAATAATACTACTGATACCAAAATGATGGATTATTGAAGAATGCACAGTTCTGCCTGTTGTTTATATAAAGGAATGACTCTTCCTAGCACAACTCCTTAACTGTTGAGTCAGTTTTCAGAGTTCATTTTCAAGGTGGTCATTCATATGCAAGTAGTTATTCCTATACAATAAAGGTATAAGAACCTTTGTGCTGTTAACTCCTGCTGTCTGCTCCAACCTTTGTCTGAGGCAGACTTATATAGTAGTTTGAGACTTTGCTCAGTTGACAAACAACCAAAACTAGGCAAACACAGATTGTTAGGGCCTTTTTCTCCAGCAGAATAGAGAACTGTAATACCCACTCCCAAAAGACTGCATAAACTTGTTTACATTTCACACATGATTAAAACCAGTTAGGAACTTGAATTATTTTTTTTTTTCCTCTCCTTAACAAGGAATTGCAACAGTGTAATGGAGATATTCCAAATTAAGTATCTAAACTGCTAAGAAAGAGTAACCTGACAAGGACAGCACAAGGCAATTGGAAATGCAAAACAAACACACACAGTCACAGTGAAAGTAAGAGAAGCAGCAGCTAAACACAGGTGTAATTTAGGGCCTGTATGTATGCAGGTCTGGTTGGACCAAGTATCCATTTCTGTTGTCTATTTATTTTTAATCCTCCTCTCTGTGAAATAATGAAGAATTCTGCCTCTTTGTCCAGCCCAGGTTTGAAGTTTTGGCTAGATCTTCTGATCATCTCCTGGCTTAAGGTACCTGTGTTTTGCACAGTACAGAGCTGTACCCATTCTACACAGAGTACTAGAAATAAATCCATTCTTTTCTGCTTCTTTTGTTAGGTTATTTTGTTGTGCTGCCTTAGCTTTCTGGAGGATCTATGCACCACTGGATAAGGTTTTAATGAATTTTTAAATAAATTGCTGAGTTTACTTATTATTTCTAATCCTTAGTAAAAAGAAGTGTAACCGATCATTTTAGAATAATTCTGGGTTTGTGAGCTCTCAAAGATTATTGGTTTCAGATAATGTATTCCTACTTACATCAGCTAATTCTTGCCTTTTTTATTTTTGGTGAATCATGCACAGTATAGGAGAGATCTGATATGCAGAGGCTGAAACAGTAATTACAGAGTCGCTGTGTGGAGCCTTGTGAGATGATGCCCTTACTGTGAAGCATTCTGTTTTGTCAATAAGCTTACATCAATACTTGGCAGGTCATTTATGCAGCTTTAATGTTTCAGAATATAAACCAGACAAAGTGACTAATATCAAATTGGAGCTGCTTTGCATCTGCAATTGACAAATCCTATTTTGAAAGCATGCATGAACATGAGGATCAAACTTAGCTTCTAACATTTACATTTTTTTTCCAATGGGGAAGTGTCTGATCCACTTCTAATGTACCTGTTGTTGATTTCCTGATTCTTCCCTAATCCCTTGCAGCTGAGATGTCCTCACCATTGGAGAAGCAATTAACAAAATCCCTGACTGGAGCATATGAAGCATCTGTTATGGAAGCATAAAGGTTAAGCTAAATCCCAGCACACAGAGATGTCAGGCCAGAACAAATCAGCATGGAGAATTACCTGGAGGCGCCACAAGGTTAAGGTGGAGCATATGTATGGTAAAAAGGTTGTTTATGACTAGCAGAATTAATTTTTCAGGATAAGAAGGTCAGGTAGGCAGAAATTAAGACTGTCCATGATGAGAAAGATTGTTTTAGGCTGGAGATTTCAACTGGCAAAAACCAAGCTGGAATACTTATTTTCTGATATGTGCAAACTAACATCTTGCTTGGCCAGGTTTCACTGGGACACAACCATACAATCAATTGCTACTCAAGAAAGCTACACTTCTGAGAAGATGCTATCTACAACTCCTTGAAAGCAGGTTGTAGCCAGGAGGGAGTTGGTCTCTTTCCCCTTGTTTTTTTGCTGGTTGCCTGAGAAGACAGTTTCAAGCTGTGCCAGGGGTGGTATAGGCTGGATGTTAGGAGGAAGTTCTTGACAGAGAGAGTGATTGGCATGGGCTGCCCAGGGAAGTGGTGGAGTGCCCATCCCTGGAGGTGTTCAAGAAAAGCCTGGATGGGGCACTTAGTGCCATGGTCTGGTTGATTGGATAGGGCTGGGCGGCAGGCTGGGCTGTATAATCTTGGAGATCTCTTCCAACCTGGTTGATTCTATGTTTCTGTTCTGTGATTCTAACATTGTAACATCTGATTTGATGTTTTTTAGAACAAAGTTGCTAAGAAACTTCAGTTTGTTTTGTGGTCAGCTGTGGTCTACAGGGCTCCACAGTGATCAAAGGCTTTTACCAGTTTTGAGTCAGCCAGGTGCTCAAGTGAGGGGAAGCAAAAGCCAGGTCAGCTGGCAGAAGCTGACAAAAATATTCCATATTCTAAATATCATGCTTGCTGTAGTTTCCTGGTCATGGTTTCTTCTCGAGAAGTCTGCTCCTTTTTTCCCCCTACCTGGCAGTGCAATGTGTCTTAAGCCTTTATTATTGAAGTCTTTCAGCCTGCTATGTATCTGGTGTATGTTGGCACAAGATCATCTTCCAGGGCATGTATTAACTGTTTACCTTCCAGCTCTAAATACTGTGGTTGTTATATCTGAGTTAGTGTCCTAAACTAATTAAATACACACACATGCAAGGTTTTGCAAACATTCAGATCTGATCTCCACATGATATAAACATTGTCCTACTGCCTCTATTGCTAAAGATAGGTGTGTGCCACTGCACACTCACTTCCAGCTGTTTCCAAGACTAAAGTTTCATTCCAAGACATTTGAGTGTTCACCAAATGATTTGCACTTGGAATTTTGCCTATAATCTGTGTTAAATTCATTCTATTTTGTACTCAACATTTGCATGTACATTTTTCAATAAACACTCGTGCAGTAGCCTATGTATGCTAGCACTGCTGGAGCTGGCACAACAAAAATGTGAATGTGTTGGAAAGAATTCAGGGGGAAGAGGGGAAAAAAAAAAAAGCTACCAAAGAGATTGGAAACGGAAGGGACCGATTAGTGGGAAAAGATTAAATGGTCTGATTATGCCCTTTTTCACACAGGCAAAAACCAATGCAAGATTATGTATCTGTTTTTGGAGGTAATAAGGGACAACAGCCAAAAAAGGGAGATGTAGCCAGGGAAATGGTAGCTGAAGGAATAACCATCTGAAATGCCTGCATAGGGAAGAAATTAAACATGTAGTTTAGAGCTACAAAATCAAAATGAAAAGGTTAATCTAACTTATAGGAGGAAAAAAGAAGTTGAATAGCAATAAATGGAGAAGAAAAAAGTCGATGAAAACTAAATTCTTTAGGGTGTGTGAAATCTAGAGAATCCATTGCTGGATTAATTAAAACCCTAACTATCCCAAAGCATTAAAAGAGGTGAAGACCAGAAGAAACAGGCAGCTTGGAAGAATGGAGGCACAGACCATGGATTTTTTTTACAATCTCTTGTCAATGTGAGTGTTCATGCAAGTATGAACACAGTAATGCCCAAAGAGTCCTGCATGTGGAGTTGTTGCCTGGCAATTTAAATGCGCCTAGAAGATGGAAATTCATGTTTTTAATCTCATCTTAGTTTTGTTGTTCTGTGTTTTGTTCCTATTGCCAGGAACTTAATGCAGATTTTCAGTTGTCTTTTCAGTGACAACTCAGTCCTTTTTGGATATATATCTACACACATAGCCAACCCAGACAGCTGTGGTCTTGCACTGCTAAATACTTGGGTAGGTGCAAGTACTGAATTGCTGGAAACACTGCATTTGCTTAGAACACTGCTACATGGCCCAGTGAGCTTCTAGATCAATTTTCTGACTTCCATATGTCAAATTACCAATATTTCAAACTTAACTATTTCAAGAAAGAAGTCTGGGTATTATGTTTTCCAATTTTTGTTGCTGTTTTTTGTTGTTTGCTTGCTTGTGGGTTTTGGGCTGCAGGTTTGTGTGTGTGTGTGTGTGTTCTCCAGTAATCTGCAAAGATTTTTTGTTTGTTTTGTCTTGTTCCCTGTGTGTTATTGAAATCAGTTTTCTTATTTTCAACTCGGCAGAAACCACAGCAAAAAACGATTTTCTATGATCTTGATTATGTAAGCTGAGATGTTTACTTTCATTACTCTATGCTGTCTCCAGCTCATTACTTAAGCATTTGACAGTTACTAGAATTTTTTTTTTTTATGCTTTACTTCATTTTATATCCTGTCTGTAAACAGTTCTACCACAAAATGCAAATTCCTCTCTTGAAGGAACAAAAGGACTGTCAGCATCAGTAATGAAGTAACTGGTTATTAGATTAGCATACCAACTGATGTGTTTAGATGATTTAGATTATTTCATTACTCCTACCTCCTTCCTGAAGGTTAACACTCTGGTTAGACAACCTTGCTTACCACTGCTAATGTGTCCCATGACTGATTGAGTCACCTTATCAACATCTCTGATTTGTTTTTATTCCATTTCCTTTAGGGGACACCTGCCTTTTAGAAATGGGCTATGGGGGAAATCAGAACTATGACAGAACTCTTGAGTATTTATTTCTGCTGGATAGAAATGCCCTATGTGCATTTTCACACCATTGCTTTTACAGTATCACCAAGGTTGGAAGAGACCTCAAAGATCATCAAGTCCAAGCCATTACCACAGACCTCAAGACCAGACCATGGCACCAAGTGCCACGTCCAAACCTGCCTTGAACACCTCCAGGGACGGTGATGACTCCACCTCCCTGGGCAGCCCATTCCAGCAGTCAGTGACTCTCTCAGGCAACAACTTTCTCCTCACCTCCAGCCTAAACTTCCCCTGGCACAGCTTGAGACTGTGTCCTCTTGTTCTGGTGCTGCTTGCCTGAGAGAAAAAAGTAAACTCCTCCTGGCTACAACCACCCTTCAGGTAGTTGTAGTACAACTATCTATTGTGCAAGTAGTACAATAGTACAAGTATCTGTTGTGCAACTTTGTGGCCCATGACATGAAATTATTCTTTGAACTCTCACCTTTTCTTCCTCTCTCTGTCACAAGTTTCCTGTGTACCCAAAACTTGTTGTATCCTAAGCAAGAAAGCAGATTTTGGCAACTGATCGCTAAAAACTGATGGCTTTAAAATTCACTTGCCACAGCTCTACCTATGGAAAGGGAAGGGTTTGAATTTTAATGCTCTATAATTTTACAGTGGATTACAATTCATTTTGTTTCTATTTTAATCTTCTACAGATAAAATGTCTATTTTCATCTAAAACAGCATTTGCAGTGTCCTTATTTTAAGAAAAAAAAAAGGCACAGAACACGATCCACAATAATAAAAACCTCTAAGTATTATCCCAAACAAAACTGAAAATTTCTCAAGTGGGAAAAGGAAAACAAGTTTAAAAAAAAAAAATATTGAAAAATAAAGGTTGTCCACTGACTTGAAATATAACTGCACTGTGGCTAAAGAATTCAGCTTAAAACTTACACTTGAGTAGATGTTTATTTTTTTTTAAACCTTGCCCAACTGATTTTTTTTCCCCTTAACAACCATATAAATATAAGCTTCATAATGAGAATCACAGAATGTTAGGAGTTGGAAGGGACATCCAGAGATCAACCAGTCCAACCCCCCTGTCAAAGCGGGATCACCTCAAGCAAGCTGCACAGGAACACATCCAGGCAGGTTTTGAATTTCTCCAGAGAAGGAGACTCCATAACCTCTCTGGGCAGCCTGTTCCAGTTCTCCTCCTCATCATAAAGAAGTGTCTCCTCGTGTTGAGGTGCAACCCCCTCTGTTAAAGCTTGTACTCGTTTTTTCCTTCTCATATCACCACGCACCACCAAGAGCCTGGCACCTTCCTCCTGACACCCAGCCCTCAAATATTTGTAGACCTTGGTTGGATCACCTCCCAGCCTTCTCTTCTGAAGACTAAGCAGCCCCAGTGCTCTTGATTTTCTATACTATGCTTGCTCTTTTCAACTGCTAACAGGTAATATTTAGGTTTTAGCAGCTAGACTCTTACATCCATACCAAAAGCCCTGAGTGTTAAACACCTCTGAGGAACAGATGTACCTGCTTTATGTAATCCTGCTCTCATACCTAGTGTTCCAAGTGACTTCAGGACACACAGTTTAGCAGCTGATTATATTTGTGTTTACGCTGGCTGCCATGTGAAGGACATCTGTTATGAATAGTAGTCTGAGAGAGAGTCAAGAAGTGAAGTAGTGTAAGAATTAAAACTGACACTGTCTTTCAATGTTGAGACTGTCACAACTTGTATGAGCCAGCCCTAACTATCCACAGCAGGCAATCTGGTGCCAGCCTGCTGTTAAATAACCAACATTTAACAAGAAATAGCACGTAGATGTACTGTGTGGTTTAAAGCACTGTGTTGTGTCATTAAAACTGAGTCTCCTTAGAGCCTTATTGAAAAAAAGGCTTTTCTCTCTCTGTAATAAAACATTTCTCTCTGACTGTTTCAATTAAGGCTCTAACAATACAAACAAAATGCCTTCTAATTCAGTAGCACACTGGAAAACCATTGCTACTGTCAAGTTGCAAAGGCAGGAGGAAAAAGGGAACTACCTTTTCAGAGCCCTGTCTAACCAGCAAATGAGAATCATCAGATGGCTGCATTTTCCTGAGTTTCTTGAGTCCATCATGACTGTTCAGTTTTCTATTTGCAAATATTTCATTGCCTGTGGTTCACTGTTTATGTCAGCTGCAATCTTCCTTCATGTCACACCTTGGCATGAAGGTTTAGGATTCACAGAACCTGACACGCTGAGCATGTCTGCCTAAGCTGGCTGACTGTGTGATGTTCAGTTGCAAACTGATGATGTGAAGCATTCTTAATTTGTCTGGATATAAAAAATAAAAGCATTATATATATGTTTTTTATATATATATATACATATATTANCAAGCTCACTGTGGACAGAGAGAGTTCTTCCTGAGATTATTTGGCTCAGTTTTTGGAAAACACAGCACAAACTTTGCCCATGTGGAGTCTTGCAAATATTCTGTGGGTTGGTGAATCTTACTGAAAACTTTATCATCTGACACAGTGGCCAAAATTAACTTGCCTAGTTATGTTCCCTGGAGCGTCAGGTCTCACAAATAAGACACAAATGAAGATTGAGTCTATATGTTAAAAACATAAGCTCTTGCAGACAACCCCGACAAATGAAAATCCTAAATTGCTTCTTCTCTTGGACTCTGGAAATACACTGAAAGTGAGAAAATGTTAGGTACAGCAAATAAAACATCTAAGGGCTTGACGTGGTGTGACTGAAAGGAAGAACAAAGTGGAGGTAAGCTAAAAGATAGAGGTCTTTTTGCTGTAAATCTAAAGTAAAAGCTGTGAGGAAGGTAGAATGCTGCCAATAGCAGATATTAAGTGATATAGCATGGAGAAGACCATTAAATGTAATTCACTAAATAATAATTGCTTTTTAGTTATATCTATTGCAAATTAATTCCATCTTTAAGCCAGATAAATATGTCAGTAGTAACTGAGTTTGAGTTGTCAGCTTTTAAAACCAAATACCCTAAAAGCCAAAGTTCTACATACAAACTCCCAAGGATTTACCCAGGATGTTTCTTTGAGGTCCAGTCTATCTCTCGTGAAAAAAAGTAAGGAGAATTTCAGATACAATTAAATGCAAACTATTATTTTAACCTTTTAGCATTGATGGCCAGGAATGGTGGTGTGAACTGACCTTACTTATCCTTACCTTTAAGGAGTCCTGCCCTCTTTGGAGGCATAATGCCTTTGAAAGACCTACTTCTACTAAGTCAGTAGTGCCTCTTTCACTTTGAATGTCTATAACAAAGTCTCTTTCCTGTTCTTACTGCTTTGGTGAGTCAGAGACTTCATGATCAAGATCTTAAGTCCTGCCACTCTCTATTTGCAATATAGAATCATAGAACTTCAGAGGTTGGAAGGGACCTCCAGAGATCATTGAGTCCAAGCCCCCTGCCAAGCAGCATCACCCGGGATAGTTCACACAGGAATGCATCCAGGCAGGTTTGGAAAGTCTCCAGAGTTGGAGACTCCACAACCTCTCTGGGCAGCCTGTTCCAGGGCTCTGCCACCCTCACTGGAAAAAAGTTTCTCCTCATGCTGAGCTGAAACCTTTCATGTTCCAGATTGTAGCTGTTGCTCCTTATCTTATTGCTGCTGACCAACAAAAAGAGATTTGCCCCAGCCACTTGACACCCACCCCTCAAATATTTATATACATTGATCAGGTCTCCTCCAAGTCTTCTCCAGATTAAACAGCCCCAAGTCTCGCAGGTTCTCTTGGTGGGGGAAATACTCAAGCCCCCCAGTCATCCTCATGGCTCTCTATACTTCTACTCAAGGAAAATGACACGTAAAAATGTTAACATGTAAGAGTAGATCTTCCTAAAACAGGATGTCCAGAGGCTCAGTAAATATACAGAGTATTTTTTCCACATGCATTTATGGATATTTGATACTTGACATCTTTACAGCCTAAGTTTAGTCAATGACACCCTATTAATACAAAGGCTGGTGCTGTTGTGAGTTGGTGATTGTACAAGATGTATATTTTAGTAACTCTGTTTTCTTTATTATTAAAGCAAAGATATTAAAACCCCAACTTCTTAGGCTTCTTAATGTCCATAATTTTCATTTTTGGTAGTACAGGCATAGGTTTAATTATTACTTCGCTGAAGTTTGTGTCTGTTGAAATGCAAATAATATTGTGGAGAGAATGAATGGCATCGTATACCCACAACAGATATTGCTGCAGACTATAGCAACTGGTTTAGATCAGGTTATTAAAAGCTGAAAATATATTGATTCCTCATGGTCTCAGAAGGGCAATGCATTCTCTGCTGTTCTAAGTAAAAATAAACCAATAAATGGCTGCATTAATGATGCTATTACTGGGTAGCAGCAGTATGTTTCATAATGTCTCAGGCCTCAATCATGCAATCACTTACTTACTCATATGTTTTACTCTAGGCAGCTTCACAGAGCCATTACACTCAATTGGGTCATTTGTCTCCGAAATGAATTCACTAAAATCAGACTTGGTTCAAGTCACACATTGGCTTCTGAGTGAATGTGAATTTGCTATGCATTATGAAAGCCTAACCTGGAGGAAGATATTTAAAACTCTTGCAAGCAGTGCAAATTGCTATACACTGCCTCACTCCCAGTGAATTTTAGACTGTCTTCATTATTAAGAAGATTTATATTTCATCTTTTGTAGGAAGATAAGTGACATATGCCAACAACACAAAAAAAAAAAAAAAAATCACAGCTTGGGTAAGTCAGTAATTTCCTCTATTAGTTACTTAGTGTCTTTCATCCTTATATTTTGCTTCTCCTGGCCCTCATTCTCTCCATACCTGACCTGTCTAGTTTTCCTTGTGATAACTAGAGCATCATGTCTCCCTTAGGATTTTCTAATGGAGCAACTGACATTTCTTTGGCAATGAAGGTAAGTTATGAAATGTCACTAAAAGAATCTGGAGCCAATTGTGAAGATTATTTTTATGTATTTATTTAAATTATATTTTAAGTCACTCCATTTATGTGAAAAGGTCTCAAAATATGTATGGAAACAATCTGTTGTCATTTCTGGGAAAAGTGACTTTTGTTTCACTGACAGCTCTTGCTTATATCAGTACATTCTGTTGCAGGTAATAAGAGTTACACAGGGAGGTTGTTAACTACATTTGTACCTTTGTAATGGGCTTGAATACATGCTCCAAATTACTTGGCAGTATGGTATCAACTATGCACCAATGCTCCTTGATTTACTAGGAGGTTTTGGGCAGGTGTCAAAGTCAGACCTCCATGTCTGCAGGTCTACCAAGATGGGCAGCTATAAGCTTCCAAAGGAGGAGGTGGAGAACAGAGACAGAATGACTAGCTGCATGGGATGTATTCCTTCCTATTTCCAGGTTGTGACCAGGCAATTTACTGACTGACAAGAATTTCTCTTTGACTCTTCTTAACCTACCACCGTTACTGGAACTCTCCCACTGTGCAAGAATTGGAATCTAAATCCCAGATCAGACCTCTGGATGCCAGATGGCACTTCGCCATCCTTATTACATGAGATGGTGGGGGGAAAAAACAAACAAAAAAAGAAGTCACCTTTAGATTCCAGAGCTGTCAGAAGGAGCAGATCCTCCCAGCATGAGAGTCAGCTGGTGAGACAGAGAGCTGTTCTCCCTGTTCAGAAGTCTTGAACATAATAAATGTGTGTTGTGTGCACTGGGAACAGCAAGGAGATGACCTTCTCTCCTTAGATGCAGAAAGAGAAGGGACGGTACGGAAAGAAGGGAGAGAGTTTATCATACTGAGCATTCCCTTAGCTCTTTCCAGCCAAGAGACCTCTGTGACTCTGCTGCTAACTCTGTGGCTCCAAACCTACCAAAGTTCCACCCCAGCTAGTAAAAAGACCACAGAGGAAACAAATACTTTGTTTTAAGCAGACCTGCAATTGAAACGATGGCTTAAGAATAATTGTGCTTTAGTGCTAGAAATAGTCTCAGCACAGGTGCGCTGGGCTTTGATTGCATGAATAATCAGCAGTTAAGTCACAGCTTAATTTCTGCAGATGGAATAGAGCTAAAATAATATGGTATCATTCTTAGATAGCCACTTGTTCTTACTGGAATTATTTTATCCATGCATGGAGGAATGATAGGAGTTAAAAAAAAAAAAAAATCACCTGGATTGTTAATATGACATCAGTGCATCCAAGCCCTGCTAAGAGTGTCATTGTCAACAACCAGTTGAGGATTGCACCTGTTATTTTTTTTCTAGACCCTGATGGTTGGTGACAGATGAGTAGGAGTGTGTACGCATCTCACATGTACTCCATCTTGCTCTCCTGCAACAAGTACAGCCTGAGCTTACAGTAAACAGGCCTCTATTCACTGCATTTTATTTTCAGTTATTCACAGCCTTAAATTCAAAGTGTATCATGCTGATGTCAGAATGTTTACAATTAAAATGTCTTAAAATAGAACTTAGATTATAGTCACTAGGGAAAAAGAAAAAGGGTGAATGATGAAGATACATGTCCTTAATTAGGACTTTCCAAATGAATGGAACATGTTTTAGATTAACAGACAATACCTGTTTTAAATCTTGTCTTCAATATGTGTTTAGAAAGCTAAAAGACTTTATCAGACAAATATATTTTAAGGGGCTACAGGTACTGATACTGAACTAGAATAAATTTTCAGCTGATGCATGAGTGTGGACTTCTGCATCCTGTTGAAGTCAGCACCAGTTCTGCACAGAGTTAAGACTTTGCATATATCCTCAGAAGCAAGAAAGTAATTTAGAGAAGGTTTATAGACCAGCTAGTGCTTTAGCATCAGATCTACCCTAACAATAAACATTTCTGAAAGAGAGTACTGAAAAATCTTATCTGAATCATTTGGAGGCAGCTGCCAAAACCTCAATAACTTGAATTCCTAGTGAGTTTTCCCAGTCCCTTTATAATACAAATTGCCTGTGATGATAATTTACTAATAATAGAAGTGTATGTGTAGGCAATGCCACTAAGGCTTTGGTACATGGAATAACGTTCACATGTCTCTTGGAGAAAAGCGGAACAAAATAACAGTACGAGAAAGCTAATATATAGGTGCTAGAGTGAAGGCATGACAATTAGCAGTTAATTAGCAGATTGACCTCATAACCAGACCTGCAGAAGAGCAGTAGAAAGATCTTAAATCATCTACTTGCTTGGTTTATGTCTTCCATATGAAGTCAGACAATAGTAATGAAAATGGTTCGTGGTGAATGTTAAACGGTGACAGCTCCAGCTCAAACCTTTAAAACAGGACACACAAATCCTCCCTAGATGTTGTCTTTAGGTATTTGTATATTCACAGGATCACAGGATGCTAGGAGTTGGAAGTGACCTCCAGAGATCATCAAGTCCAACCCCCCTGCTAGAGCAGGAGCACTGAATCTAGCTTAGGTCACATAGGAATGCATCCAGACAGGTCTTGAAAGCCTCCAGATTGACTGAGGGCACTTTCAGAAGTGCCCCTTCTGTGCTGCATTGGCCAGATGGTCAACAAAAAACTAAGCTAAACAAAGTCTTGACAGAAGACCTACTAATATAGTTCACATCTAATGCAAAAACTTCTTGACTCAAATAATTTTGTACATAAACCTACCTTTATGAAAACAAGGGGGTTTGTTTTTTTTTTTTAAAGTCTTCCTGACTGAATCTATTTAAGAATTTCGATTGGATAAGGAACACATTTGGTAAGGGGATACCTCAGTTGTCTCCACTCACTCTGCTTTGGTTTGTGCTACTAACCTGACTCAGACTCTGAGAACTGAATTTCTTTTCAATGAGCCTGAACTGGAAGATGCAGTCCAAGAGTGCACCTAGCAAGCCCCAACTACTGAACAGAATGCACTGCAGGGGACCAGATCAGAGTTAGCTTGGAGGACAAAACAAAAACATAACAAACAAACAAAAAAAACCCCACAACAAAACAAAAAAAAAACCTACGAAAACAAAATTCAAGCAAATCCAAACAGCTAAACCAAAGCAAAATACCACTAGTGCTTCACAACATTTACTGGTGTTCTCTTCAGGTTAGATTGTTCTGGGCTCTACTATTTACTGATACAGAGAGAGTCATTGATGACTGAAAGGATTTATTGAGTATGACAGCTCTATGATCAGAGTTTATTTTCATGCCAAAATAAAACCCAGAAGAGAGTTATAGTCTGGAGTTTCTGGTTTGAGCTGGCATGGTCATGGTATTTGTCAGCTGTGGCAAAGGAAGGGTGGCAGAAGGGTATATGTTTGAAACTAGCATAAAATCTTCCTTGCCTCTAACTGCCAGACTCAGTCTCTGTAAAATTGTTGATGGTTCTACAATTACGTTTTTTAAAATCTCTTCACCTCCAATAATTTGTTCCATTCACATTTCCTTCATTTCAGAAATGGGCTTTCTAGTGCTGTCCTATAGAAGGAGAACAGCTTTTAGTAGAGAAGGTTTTATCAGTGAACATCATTTTTCTGGCAGATAAAACTGTATAAATTTAAGTTACATTTTCTTTCATTGTAGGGGGGGAAAACAATCTCACAGGAAAAGTAAGTTTGGACACAAAAAAAATGTCCTGTGGCAAAATGCTATGTACATGACTTAAGCAATGATTACACATTGCATAATTTCATTTTTATTACAGTAAAGATGTAAAACATCATAGTTTTTGTTCTGTGTTTCTTGTTTCTTTGTTGATTTGCTTGTTTTTCAAGAACATGAGCTAAACCAAACAGAAGTAGTTGCAGCCTTATGCATGCAAACTCTAAACCATACTCATGCCCATGGTAGAAAGGCTTGTCAATTTTATTTTTTTTTTTAGTATTATCATCTAGGAATACATGGTCATGCAGTCTAAAAATTGCGAGAGCCGAGAGTTACCTGACAATACCTTTCTGAATCTTTTTTTAGAAAGTAGTATTTTAGTACGGGTTCATGGCACATTAAGTCTCAGGCAAAGAACAGAAAAGGTGACCAATAAGGCATTATTCCATGGAATTGCTGATGGAAACAAATTCTCATCAACTGTGGTGAATGCAAATGAAGTATTGTTGCCTCCCCAAGAGAGAGAAACTCATAGCCCTTTTTGTTTAAAAAAAGAAATGCAGACATTTTCTTTCACAGCAATTAGTGATGATGCATGGAGTGAAGCGCTAAGTATTCATGACTAATCTGGATAGACAGGGCTGTCCCTTGCTAATCACAATGAATATTGGCCTGTCCATAAAGAGCAAGGAGTGATGATATCAAAGAGAACAGTCAGCTATTACCAGGGCAAACTCTTGGCCATGAGCTTCTGCAGATGATAATATGAAAAGACAGAGATGAAATTAAAAGCAGTGTTAACTACCCAGGAGGCAGAAAACCACACAATTGTTTCTTTGCAGTTCCTTGTGTACGGTACTGAGCTGAGACAATCTTTTCTAGTTTCATTATATGCATCTTGCACATACAAAATACTTCAGAATTATTTTTATTTGGTGGTAGCTGTACCCTGCTGACCACAGAGGATAACCACTGCACTCCATGTAGGTGGAGTGGATTTCTTACACTGTTTAGTCATTCTCTTTGCTATGAAAAATATATGTATTTGTTCTTAAAATATGTGATCAGTGATTGTGCCCTTCAGAGAAAGTGTTTGAACACACACTTTTTCTTTCTGGTAACTTGGTAAAGCCTCTCTTGTCCTTCCGCACTTTCTGTATAATTTATCAAAACCTCCCCATGGAAAGGCTGCCCACTGGTGATGTCCGATGCCTCTGCCATCATCTCCAGACCATGTCCTTCTGAAGCGTTACTAGTGTGAGTGTCCACAGCAGGGAAGTGCATCAGTCTTTACAACGTTGTCCCTTCCCAGTCTGCAGAAATTTTGCTGTGTTGCTAATGAACATATTTTTAGAATGATTGTACACTCTGCTTGTGACACACAAACCTTTCTCAACTGAGGCAGCTGTTGAGAACTTAGTGCTTTGCTTCTCGATGCTGTAGTGCTGTGGACAGCATTAAAGTAGAGAAAACTTCCCAACCTCTGCACAAATCCTCAGGGGTCCTTTTTGGTTTAGGGAATTAATTGCCTTTTTCCTCTGAGGGGAAATCTTTCCAGGTACAGTTTCTCAGAGTGTAGCTACATTGCAGTCCCCACTGTGACTGTTGCTCATGCAGAAATGCTTAGCTTGCCTTAAGAAAAGTAGCTCGAGGGTTTTAGCTAGTGTAGAAAGCTAACAACCTGACCCTGTGTATCTGGATAATGCATCCTGGGCTGAGTTTTGTATTGCTATTCCAACTTACCTCTTGCCCTTTCACTTAAGAGTTTCAGCACTGTTGGGACAGAAACCAAGTCCTCATTGGAAACACACAAGCAGTTTTCTGCAGCCTAACCACACTCCACCTCTGTTTTCACATTACTAAATGCTGCAACAACCATGTGTAACACAACAGAGCCAAACAGCAACAGTAAAGCTTCCACAGAACAAGAAGAGCTTCAGAATTGGGCCAGGTGATGAATGACGAAATATTCCTAAGTGAAAAGACCTCCACACCAGTGCACCAGCAAAAAAAAAGATGAAGTGTTTCAAGGGATAAAAAGCTGATCACTGCACCTCACGCAAAGAAGTGTGCAAGGCATGAAGAAGCTGAAGGACAAATACTGCTTCACCCTTTGCATTTTACTGAAAACTCTTAAAATAAGTCTTGCCACCATTCATTATGTTTTTGAACATAAAATACTTTTTCCATCTGCAATGTGCTGCTAACAGAGAGCCGTTTTCAAACCACCTTTCGGTACACTCATCTGACCAACAGGAGGAATGTACTTATCTAAGGTGTGCTGGTTTGAGGTTAATTGGAATATTTTAATGAAAAAAAAAATTAGACTATAGGCTGTGAAAAGAAAACAGTGGTGATGTCTATTTCACTCATAGGTTGGTTGAGATGCACAAAAACAAGGATAGAAACAGAGATAACAGTGAGGGTCTCTCTCTGTTGGAGTCTGTGTGTCTTCTCCCTGGCTTTCTGCTGTGTAACCCAAGTAATCATTCTGCTTCTAACCTCCCTTGCCAATCCTCCAAACTCATCTCGCACATAAGGCAGCTCCTGGAATAAGTCAAAGGGATGGAAAAAAAGTGGAAGGGTGGTTGGGAGCTCCTCCTGGGGACTCTGATTTCTGGGAGGGGAATTGTGTTTCTGTATTACCTTTAACTTGTATATTTCTGTAAATATTAATGTATATTGTGTAAATATATATATATATATATACACACACACATATATATACACACACACACACACACATATATATATATATGTGTGTGTGTGTATATCTCTCTCTCTAGAATCACAGAACGGTAAGGTTGGAAGGGACCTCAAGGATCATCTAGTTCCAACCCCCTGCCATAGGCAGGGACACCTCCCACTAGTACAGGTCACTCAAGGCCTCCTCCAACCTGGCCTTGAACATCTCCAGGGAGGGGGCAGCCACAACTTCCCTAGGCAACCTTTGCCAGTGTCTCACCACCTTCACTGGAAAGAACTTTCTCCTAACATCCAGTTTCAATCTCCCCTCTGCCAGTTTAAAAACATTGCCCCTTGTCCTGTCATTACAAGACCTTATAAATAATCCCTCCCCAGCCTTCCTGTGGGCACCCTTCAGATACTGGAAAGCTACTCTAAGGTCTCCTGGAATTCTTCTCTTCTCCAGGCTGCAGAGCCCCAACTCTCTCAGCCTGTCCTCATAGGAGAGCTGCTCCAGCCCTCTGATCATCCTCATGGCCTCCTCTGGACCTGCTCCAACACTTCCACTCTAGATTATGTATATATACAGATATAGATTATATATATAGATAGATTTTAGATAGATAGATAGATAGATATCATATATATGCTTGTAAATTGTGCTAAGCTGTAAATACAGCTTCGTTCTTTAACTTCCAGTCAGCTGCGTCTAGTCTGGGTGATTTTCATTGTGTATGGGGCCGGTTAACTCCCAAACCATCACACCACGATACAAATATTCCACATTATATCAAATTGTTATCAGTTCTGCCCACACAAACAGAATCATTTTCCTCAGATACCATCAAAATGAAGTTCCAGACCTTGGATTTTTTTCCAGATTTTGAGTTGCACAGTTCTCTACTACCTCAACAGAAACAACTGAGGAGAAAGAAGCCATTTTATATCACTTCCAAAATTGTGAAAAAAACAACTAGTACTAAAATGTGCATTGTCCTCTCTAAAACAAAGCAGAATTCAAAGTTAGAGGATACAGAAGAAAGTGATTCACAGACTTCTGTGGAATCCCAAAGTTCTTCCCCCATGCCACTTTGCTCAGTGATTTTTAACAGGCACACTTGGAGATCACCATCAGTCTGGAGGTTACACAGAGTTAGTTTTGTACAAACACATATTCCCTAGACCTGGCTTGCAGATTCTTGTATGCATTTTTGTGTGCAAAGATCATGCTGTCAAAGCTACTAAGTATATGTTTCAGCCTTCATTTCCTAAATGTAGAATTCTCTGCAACTGAAATGAGATCCCTGAGTGGTCAATACTATGACATGGACAGGCTCTCCTTTTTTTCCCCTTCTTACTTTGAAAGGAGGGGAACAGTTGTTCCCATCTGAACAACTACAGTGCAGCTATTTGTTCTCTGAGATCAGAGAACAAAAAGTACTTTTTAAACTTCAGCCTGTAGTTCTCTGGAGGGAGCAAACTGCTTTCTGGAGAATAAATTAAGCATTCAATTAAGCTCTACAACAGGTAAGTACTGTTCTTAGCCTTTCAGGGAAATATGTTCAACGCTATTATTACAATCCCCTGCACATAACTCCAATAAGTCACATCGAACTGAGAAATTCTCTTCTCAGCTCAAGCACAGTGTTCAATATAAATAACACAGATTACAGAAGTGAGAAAAATTAAATAAGGACTCGAGCTGGTTTGAAAAATATTAGAAGATGCAGAACAGTGGCACTACAACAGACCCCATCCCACAGCTTCAGGGCTAGATCAGTGGACACCTCCAATTCTGTGAAGGTTTCCCATCCCACTTCTCATTTTCTACTTTCCAGAACTGCAGATGCATATAAATGAGCACTGAGGCATTTCTATGTATCATAGAATGGGTTGGGTTGTAAGAAATCTCCCAAGGTCATTGAGTTTAGCCTCCATGCAGTGGGTAGGGACATCCTTCACTAGATTGGGTTGCTCAGAGCCTTGTCAAGCCTGACCTTGAATATCTTCAGGGGGTGGGGCTTCAACTACCTCCCTGGGCAACCTGTTCCAGTGTTCCATCACCCTCATGGTAAAGAATTTGTTCTTAATATCCAATCTACATCTGCTCTTCTCTAATTTCAAACCATTGCCCCTCATCCTATCACTACAGACCTTTGCAAACAGTTCTTTAATAACAGTCTTGTAGGGCTCCTTCAGCTACTAGAAGGAATCTTTTAGGTCTCCCTGGATACTTCTCCAGGCTGAACAACCTCAGCCTGTCCTTGTAGAAGAGGTATTCCAACCCAGTGATCATCTTCATACCCCACCTCTGGATCCTGGTAGAACCACCTCTCTTGATCTACTATCCACACTTCTTTTGATGCAGCCCAGGACCCCATTGGCATTCTGGGCTGCAAGCACACCTTGCTGGCTCATTTCCAGTTTCTCATCCTCCTAATTCCCAAGTCCTTTCCCACAGGACTGTTTTCTATCATCTCATCCCCCAGCCTGTATTAACAATGAAAATTGTTCTGACCCAGGTGTAGGACCCTGCACTTGGCCATGTTGAACCTCCTGAAGCTGACCTGGCCCCAGCTTTCCAGCTTGTCCAGGTCCACCTAGAGGACTTCGTTTCCCTCTAGTATATATCAACAGCACCACTCAGCTTGGTGTCATCTGCCAGCTCGTTGATGGTGCACTCAATCCCACCACAATGCTATAGAAATATGGCATTAGAGAATCGATTTGGCTCCATTGATGGAGCATTTAATTCAGGTTAAATGACTATGTTTATGAAATATATCGGGATTTATTGTTCACAGCATGATAACTCATCAGCTACAGTTTAGCTTGCAGGAATTTAAGCACAGAAGTTTATTAACAATACTTTCCAAACCACCAAAAGCTGATATAGGTTCAGTAAGTATTTATATATATATTTATATATTTAATGTGTGTATAGATGTCATGCTCGCTCTCTCTCTCTATATATATATATGTAAAAGCATTACCTAAATAAATAAATAAATACTGATTCCAGACCCCTGAGCTCATTACTAAAATTAATTGAGCAATATTGACTCGGATATTTTAATCATACAGAGTAGTTCAAGGCAACATTAGCCTCTGAAGAGGCAAATACCCCTTTGCCTATCTATTTAAACACTGACCACAGTGTTTAAATCATGTACATCTTTAGCTTCAGTGCATTTTAAGTAAATATTATGCTGGACAGTAGCTACCATGTTGAAAGGAGTTCTCCCAGCTTGACAAAGTGTACACTGAAGCAATGAACCAATTTTTAATGTTTTTACCCAATTTAGTATGATTATTTTGGACAGGTCAGTGAAGGTGGAAGAAAAGAAGCAAACCCAGCAACATCTTTGCCTGAGCACAACAAAGTATTTCATATGTTAATAGAAAACAAAACTTTGTATCACAACAACATGGAACAGTCAACTCTTGTGTAACAAAGTGTTAAGTTTCCACTGAACACCTATTCTATATCACAGTGTACTTCAGACTGTATTTCTTTGCCCCTAAAGATACTGTGGCATTTATAATTATTAATTACCTTACTGGGTCTGTGCCCTCTTGAACTGCGATGCTGTTTTAATAAGATCTTGCAACAGTGTTTTCATCCAAGCAAATCATTATTACAGGACCAATCTTTTTACACAAAACCCCTTCTTACTGTTAAAACAAAGACTTGCTATAAAGAACAGATGCAAGAGTAAACAACAAATAATTTATAGTAAGTTACTCTGAAAGCAAACATCATTTCAGAGCACTAAGCAAACAAACAAGAAAGTGTAGCCGTTTGGGGAGTATTATTAGAATGAGTAAACACTACTTGTGTAAGCATTACAAGGCTGTATCCACAAAGTACATCTATTATCAGTGTAAATTTAACAGGGAAATTAAGGGAAGACAAAAGTGTGTGCATATATAGATATATGCACACACACTCACATATACAGGTAGGGAAAGTGTATTCATTACATGTGCATTTTTGTTCTTAGATAGAGCCCCTGCTTTCTTGACCTCCCAGTGTACTGCGATCTAACAAGAGAGCTCATGAAACAGCATCTTAAATCACAATCCCAGCGTTACTTTCCCAGCTGCAGTCACCAGCATCTCTGAAATGTGTAAAAGCCTGTAAAACAAAGACATGCTATAGCAGGTGAGAACAGCTTAGCACCGCTCTTGAAGCAGCGAGACCAGATTTGCCGAAGGGATGTTGGTAATTGGTTGATCCTGCAGGAACCTCTTTAAGTTGCTCTCTGCTGGAAATCACTTACACTGGGTACCAGGATGGGAAATCCTGCTAATTGGCTATGTCTACTCAGAGAATCTGAGCTGGAGTTGGCAGCCAAATAACTGGCAACAAGAATATTGTTAGCTTCAACACTTCCTAAGCTCTCCATCCAGGAAACGCTAGAGGCAAGCATTTCAGGGCATCAGAACATCCATTTCTGATCCTCGAGTCAGGGAAAAGGATGTCATGCCAGTTTTCCACAATTCAATTGGCATTAACAGATGTTCTTGTGGTTTCATAGAATGGTAAGGTTGGAAGGGACCTCAAGGATCATCTAGTTGCAACCCCCTGCCATAGGCAGGGACACCTCCCACTAGTACAGGTCACTCAAGTTTTCATCCAACCTGGCCTTGAACACCTCCAGGGAGGGAGCATCCACAACCTCCCTGGGCAACCTGTGCCAGTGTCTCACCATCCTCACTCCAAACAACTTCCTCCTAACGTTCAGTTTCAATCTCCCCTCTGCCAGTTTAAACCCATTGCCCCTTGTCCTGTCATTGCAAAACCTTGTAAATAACCCCTCCCCAGTTTCTCCCAGTGTAAACCCATAACTCACCCACCTTTGTTCTGCAAAGACTAAGCTCAAGGATGAGCTACCATACCCTTGGCTAAGTGTTTTACCCTTCAATGACCCAAGATCCATCACTTGACTGCTGCACAGGAAACTTGCACTTGTATTTCTGCACATACCTCTGTGCACGCACCTACAGCCTGAGCCACGGACCTAATCCAGAAGCCACATACCTACCAATTTCAGGGCTTCTCAGAGGTAGCTTGGGCCTCAATAACACAGCTGCATAATTTCTGGAACAATTTCTTTCTTTCTTTTCTTTTTTTTTTTTTTTTTTTTACTTNNNGGAAAATTTTTTTTTTTTTTTTTTTTTTTTTTTTTTTTTTTTTTTTTTCAAGAGGAAATAAACCTACTCACGTAACTTTAACTTTGAGTGGAGAGAGTGACAGATGGCTACAAAATGAGAAGGATATAATCAAGAAGAAACTGCTTTCTTGAGATACAGGTTCTTAGACAGAACTGCTGAGGCAGAATATAAGGTATGAATAATTTTAAACTATCTTTTCCTCCCAGAAGGCTGGGTTTATGTGACAAAGTATGCCTGTGGTACAAAGGTGTGACTGCCACAGCTGAAGTGCTGTGTTTAATGTAGTTGACTCAAACACCATAACCTCTGAATTCACATCAACTTGGATTTCAGTGCAGACCAGTGTGAGTATGAGAGACTTGTAGAGTCATGCTGGACCCCAGAACTGCTGCTTCTCTGGTAGCCTGAGCAAGTGTAGGTACATCACGCCAGGCTGGGAAACACAACACAAAAGTGGTTTAAGATCAAAGCATAATTGTGAAGATTGCCTTAAATTATACTCAACCATGAAAGCCCTCTGACCTCAGCTGCACATGTGCCTAGCACCCTACTTGCTCCTTTGGTGAATTCTCTGTTCCTGGACAACTGCAGCCACTTGCCATCACCGTAAGTCAGGCAAGAGCTTGATTAGCAGCAAGAACCTGGTCACAGAAGCTGCACTTAAGATGTCAAGATTAAGATGATTTCAGTGGGAGTCAACTAAAATTGTGAATTTAATCACAACCATTAAGCCAGTAAAATTACATGTCAGTAGGTGTGATAATTGTCAGATGGAGGGGAGAAAAAAAGGAAAGAGAGCACAGATAAAAATTACAGCTTGGGTGTTCTGCTAGAATGATAAAAATATGTGGGATGGAACTGAGAAATGAGCTCCAAAGATGACCTAGAGGAAGAGAAACGTATGAAGAATGTAGTTCTGTATGACTTGAAGATTTGGCAGCTAATTTTGTAGATTAGATACATTCTCTTTCAACAATGAGGTGTTTAGGGGGTTTTTTTTAAGTGTTATTGAAGAAACTATATTGTGTCAGTTGTTAGTAACTCAGAAGATTACTACACATTTACACAGAAAGTGTTCTAAATATTATACTTTGGCCCTTTAGTGCAAAACTCTTTAGACACATGTAGTCAGCCAGGTCATGGTCACCAGTGCAGATCACACACAATGCTACAGATCATATTGGTTTAGAAAGTGTCTTTCAGCTGGCAATCCTTGATGTAAAATATATAGACATAGCCATCAAAGTTTGAAAGAGGGCCATTTGAAAGATCCTTTATGCAGTCATACTGGTTTAGAGAGGGATAGACATTTAAAAGTATAAATCCACATATCAGATTCATAGACTGCAGAATAGCTTCTTTGGGTCATAAAATGCATCACTCAAAAAAAGTCAGCATTGGTAATGGCATTGCAACTTCTTTTATTCTGTGCAAGGTTTCAAAGTTCCTCTACACCCATATCTTCAGAAACAGTCTCAAATCTCTGAGCACTGGAGAATAACAGAAAGCTATACATGGTAAAGCCTTCATATGTGTGTGAAATTACATGAAGATAATAAAAAAAGCCAAAGGAAGAGGACTGCCAAGGTGAAACGCAGGCAAAGAAAACAAAAAGGTAATCCACTTCCTTTTCAGCTATTGGCCTTATTCATGAGTTTCAAGCCAGTACAGAAAATAATGAAATATCTGACTGCCAAAATCATGTACTGCCTTTCTTGTTTTCTCCCACATTAATCACTTCAGCTAACCTAAATACCCACGAGGCCTGATGGGAACAAATGTAGATGCTGCAAACCAAACAATGCAGGTTCTCTCTCCATATTGCTTAATCTGTGAAAAGAACAACAAACCACATGTCCACTTGAAGTTTTGGATATTTTTGCTGGGTTTTGTTTCATTTTGTTGTTTTGGTTTTGTGAGGTTTTTTAAAACCTGGGAGGGGGTGGGGGTGGGGGTGTTGTGTGTCGGGTTTTCCCAACTATGGCATGTGAAACATTTTGTTCCCTTCTGCACACTCACTGATCCTGTGATTCTTGCATTTGATGCCCCAGAGGGAGACACTCTCTGCTAACCCTGGATGCATGAAGCAATCAAAATATCATGATCAAAAATGCAAATTTCCTAACTGCTAGCTTCTTTAGGAAAGGTATAAATAGTGTTGCATTAATTTTAAATCATTAGTAGGCTCCAACCCAACTTTGGAAGAAGCTCCCCAAGCTCCTAGAGGCACAATGTTTAAGACCCCAGTCAGCATCTCACGTATGGGCAGCTTATATTTAAGTACAAAGCTTGTGGACTACCATGCACCCAGTGAAGAATCCATTTTCTGCTCCTGGAAGCACCACTAAAACCATGACATCCTCCAGAAATTTAGCCTGCTCATGTAAGTATTGGTACATTACTGAGACTCCAAAGACTTAACTGTTGGAGCCATCTAAAGACCCTGTTCAATCCATCAAAAAATTCCAGTATATTGGAATATTTCAAATGTCTATTATTGTTGTTCCAGTTCCAACTTTCCAACTCTAACTGCACAAAACATAAATTGTGATTTCCTGTATTCACAACTGCTCTTGTGTATCATAATCAAACAGATTATCTGTGTTGGTTTGAGGTTATTGGAATATTTTAATGGAGAAAACCATATTATAGGCTGTGACAAGAAAACAATGGTGATGTCTTCTTCACTCATAGGCTTGCTGACATGTTTAAGAATAAGAATACAGAACAAAGATAAGACACTCAGGTTTGCAGTCATCTCTTGGGCTTGCAGACACACTTGGGCTGTCTAGCTTCTGGCTTTTCTCCTCTCTGCCAAGTAACTTAACTAACCACTTCCCTTCTAACTCCCCTGGCTGATCCTCCAAACACACCTTGTGCATATGGCAGACCCTGAGGTAAGGTATAGAGGTGGGGAGAAGGTGGAAGGGTGGTTGGGAGCCCCTCGTGGGGTCTCTGATTTCTGGGAGGGGAGTTGTGTTTCTGTATTACTTTTAACTTGTATATCTCTGTAACTATTCCTGTCTATAGTGTATATCTCTGCTTGTACATTGTGCTGAGCTGTAAACAGAGCTTCAGTCCTTAACTTCCAGTTGGCTGAGCCTAGTCTGGGTCATTTTACAAAGTGGGGGGGGCACGGGGCAGGGAACTCCCAAACCATCACATGATTCTACATGATAACACCTGATAATTCTAAATGGTCTGGGAATAAAATAAAAGATGAGACAGCTATGTTTTTTACCCAATGTCATTATGCAGCTACTTAGTTCCTCCCACTCCTCAATCAGATGAAATAAACTAATTGTTGGTGAAGACACTTCATTCAGTCTAAAGACAAATACCTCGAAGTGTGGATATATCTTAAACCAAACCAGCACGAAAGCTGCTTTTTAACAAGAAGAAAAAAAAAAAAGATTGTAGTAGCACTGATGAGTTTCTTAATCACTACTAGAGCCTGACAGCTGTACAAGGTGCAACAAGGATTGCTGATCTGAAGAGAAGAAAACAAGAAGCTGTGGAGGATGAGAGAGGGGGAAGGCAGAAAACTGAGATCCAGTAGGAGGAAATTTAAAAAAAAAAAAAGGTAGTCAGAAGAAAAATAAGAGATGTTGCCAGCAGGATGCTTTACTAGAGGAGGGAAGATGAGGAGCATATGCAGTTGGTAAGAGATCTGCAATGTACATGCTGTTATGGAGTAACTGCATAGCATCCCAGATCAGTGCTAGCCAGGGTTGTTTGGCTTTCCTAAAAGTGAGTTAAAAACATCAGCAACATGCTTGTATTATTTAAAAGCTTCTTTCAGCTCCTTCTTGCCTTGTTCCCTCAAGTCCAAATACAGGATAAATTAAATCTTCTGAAGAATATTTCAGCTCTGAAGCATGCTGTCATCTGTTCACCAGTGGGAATTAGACTTCATTAGCAGACCTGGAGGGCATGCTGCGAGGCACTTCCATTTTTACAGCCTGATACACAGAGTAGGGATTTGATCAAGGTGAGATCAGCATATGGGAAAACAGGTTAATGTTGCTGAATGGTAGAGTTCTGTCTAGCCCTGTAATTTGTTTCAGCAATAACGAAGATCTGGAAAACAGTTCTGTGTGAGTGAATTACAGATACTCATCCTACTGAAATGTCTCTGTGGGCCTGAGCAGGATATTTTGAGCAAGCCTCAAAAAGTTGCTGGAATGTACAAGGAAAGAATCAGGGTTTACATGGGAGAGTAGAACCACAGACAGATTTTTAAAAAATAATAATTAAAAAAAATTCACAGAATCATTCAGGTTGGAAAAGCCTCTCAGGATCACCAACTTCAACCTTGAACTCTACTCTACAAGGTTCACCCTAAACCATATCCCCAAGCACCACATCCAAATGACTTTTAAACACATGTAAATACAGAATCCATCGAGTTATCAAACTGTTTTCCAATGAGATGAACTCCCAAAGAGCAAGACAAGCCTTCAGCATGACCTATATGGATAACCCTAGCTACAGATAGATGTTCATCAGCAGGAAAATATTTCTTATTTTAGTAATCCATCAATGTTCAGCAAACCCTTACACTCAAAAGGACCTGACCTCCGGTGCTCAAAACACCAGATACCACTAAGCTATTGCACTCAAAAATGGGATTTACAAGTAGAAGAGTCATTGATATCATATCCTCTTCATTGACTGCTTGTACTCACTTACACGTAACTAAATGCACCTAGATTTTCCAAGGGGAACATCCTATGTACCCCACTATTATTAATGGAGGCAAGCATTTAACAATAAAGTACTAGCACAAGTACATATGTTTATTCAAGTTTGAGCTGAGAAATGGAAGGCAACATCCCCCACCTACAGAGAAGCCTTTGAATACATTAGCTCAGTTTTCTCATTTTTAATATGTTTGTTTCATATATACAGGCTTAAGAGTCTGTCAATTGTGTGTTTACACCTTCAAAGAGATAGCACAGGGTTGGAAGTTTTGGTTCTCTGCTCCTTACACATCTTTATAAATCCAAATACCCAAATAGTAACTTTTCAGAACAACTCTCATTCAATATTTGTAGTATGTAGACAACTACATCCAGCAAACTAACCACCACCTTTCCCAAAGAAAGAGTTAAGGATTATTTTTTCCCTACTTGACCTAGGCTTAAACTGCATTTGGTAAGAGATACTTTAATGTTAATGTTTGCTATGAACCTCATCCTCTTCTATTGAGATCATCTTCTGCTCTGACTGAGTACTTCAAGAATTAGCTGATTTATGTGGTTTGGTCCTCCTCAACTGCTACCCAACTGTAACAGCGTCTGCATTTCTCAAACTGCAAGTTAAATTACCCTGGGGTCTAGAACTCCATTCCTTCAAATCTACAGATTTGTCAAAGCCTGGACAGCACTCTACAGCATAACATCTGTTTTCTGGTTGTCCTTTAATGATTTCCATCTTATAATCATAGAATCAACCAGGTTGGAAGAGACCTCCAAGCTCATCCAGCCCAACCTCTCACCCAGCCCTAGCCAATCAACCAGACCACGGCACTAAGAGCCCTATGCAGACTTTTTCTTGAACAGCTCCAGGAACAGTGACTCCACCACCTCCCTGGGCAACCCATTCCGATGCCAATCGCTCTCTCTGGCAAGAACTTCCTCCTAACATCCAGCCTAGACCTCCCTTGGCACTGCTTGAAGCTATGTCCCTTGTTCTGTTGCAGGTCATCTGGCAGAAGAGACCAACCTCACCTGGCTACAACCTCACTTCAGGTAGCTGCAGAGATCAATGAGGTCTGCCCTGAGCCTCCTCTTCTCCAAGCTGCACACCCCCAGCTCCCTCAGCCTCTCCTCACAGGGCTGTGCTCCAGGCCCCTCACCAGCTTTGTTACCCTTTTCTGGGCACCTTCCAGCACCTCAACATCTCTCTTGAATTGAGGGCCCCAGAACTGGACACAGGACTCAAGGTGTGGCCTGACCAGTGCCGAGTACAGGGGAAGAATAACCTCTCTTGTCCTGCTGGCCACACTCTTCCTGATCCGGGTCAGGATGCCATCTTCTAATGTAACAGAGCACAGAGTTTCTGATAAGCAGATTTAAAAAGAAGCTCCCACTCACTGGCCAAGATATACCCAATCCATTTGTAATATTACACAGAGATGAACCAATGACAAATTTTTGTTAACATTTTGCTGTTTTACAGACCGTTTTCCTCACTTTACATTCAACTTGTACCTGCCTAAGACATTTAATCAGTTTAAGAAGTTAAATTAAGCTAAAATGAACACTTAGGATTTACCTTTAAACCTCAGTTGCCGGGGGGGGGGGGGGGGGGGGGAAAAAAAAAAAAAAAAAGAGTTTTCAACAGTTTCTGTCATTTAGACAGAAAGACTGTGCAACCAGCTCAGATCAGAAAAAGGAAATTATATACCAGAAGAAAAAAAAAGTTCAAAAAATAAGATAAAAACATAGTAAGTTTTGTTTAAAAAGTGAATAAATACCTACAAAGGTAAAAAGCAAAGCAAAAAGAAAAACCCCACGAAGCTTGAAATCCAGACCAGCCACACTACAGCCATCAAAACAAAGGTAAAAGACCTATCACATCCAAAGGAGCTTGAAGTTTAAGAACAATCTAACCTGACAGTACCACAAAACGCCACTAGATTGTGGAAGTCAAAGTATCTTGGATCTAAATTATGCTTCATTATCACCCATGAGCAGGACACAGTCCACTCTCATGGCAGTGCTATGCTCCTTCAGTCCTTCTAGGGTTTATGCAGTTTATTACAATGGAATGTCTTATTATAAAGCCACCAGAGAGTAAGTAATTAACCAGAGATAATATGAAGAAAAATGGAGAAACAGA
Organism: Eubucco bourcierii; assembly: GCA_013396675.1. Taxonomy (NCBI): domain Eukaryota; kingdom Metazoa; phylum Chordata; class Aves; order Piciformes; family Ramphastidae; genus Eubucco; species Eubucco bourcierii. The sequence goes on from VWZE01018641.1 coordinate 394,016, forward strand.
CTCTTTAATATATATGTCAAAGCTTTAGGTAGACATAGGATGGCTCTGGGGACAATGCTTTGAGAAATTTAATTAGCATAAGTCTAGATTCATGTGTTTGTTTCCAGGATCGAGATCATTCAGAGGTCACTTGTGAAATCATCATGGAGCATCTCTCTCATTACAGTCTCTGACACTAGTTATGTTTTCCCAGTAAACCTGGGGAAAAGAAAATAGACCCCAAAGAACAGCAAGGTAATAAAATCTGACAATATGACAATAAAGGAAAATTTATCATTAAAAAAAATAAAAATCTAATAAAGGCTCCTAGCACTTTTTAATCACAGCTACTCAACTGTTGCATCCTGAGGAACATGGCTTGTTTTAATTATTTATTGGGAGCTGATGGTTTATTCGAAAGAAAACGCAATTATATCCTGACACTTTCATCACTACCAGTTTGTTTTCTTCACCTGCTACTGCTAAGAAGAAGGTTACCTTCCTATGGAAATTCTGACATTTCTGTAATTGGTTTTGCAACTCTTCCAAGAGACTGAAGTATTCATATTACTAAATTTGTGAAAAAAATGGGAGTTAAGATATTATTAAGATTGATGGCTAATAACACCAATAAACTGCATCTCATGTAGATTTAATTTCTTTTCTCCTTTCCTGTTAGACACAGGCTATATATAGCCTTTGGGAAGTAAAATCTCCACTGACACCAAAGATGGAAATCAAGCATCATCACTTAAAAGATCCATTCAAACAGTTCTAACATTTGGAGGAGGGGGGGGAAAAAAGTCTAAGTTTAGGGGGAAAAAATTAAAACAAAAATCAAAGGCTAGCAAATCAAAGGCTTATAGGATGGAGAAGAACTCTAGAACTCTGCTCCACTGAAGTCAAAGGAAATTTTGCTAAATTTAGCCTTCGAGTTAGATGTTTGCTCTTGCCAACTGACCAAACCCAAGAAAAATAAGTGGCTTTCTTGAAATGCTGTGGAAAGCTTTGGCTAGTGGTAGTACTCAGAGTATTTCAGAACATTCAGTAAAATATCCATCCAGCCCTAAGCAGATGAATCAAGCAGTCAGCTTCAAGGTCAAGTTACCTCACTGAGCAGAGACTCTAGCATTGCCTAGGTGTAACCACATAATGACCCTGCTAATAATGCTTTAAGGAGCACTACACACATAGCTGTAAAAGTGGAAGAGAAAAGGGAAGGAAAACACCATAAGCAGTGAGCCCAGATCATTACAACATCATTCAGATCAACTTCAGCACTTGTGCAACTGCACTTCCATCCTTCCATTAGGATGGGTACTACTTCCTCCCAGTAGTACCCAGGGACATTAATGCACACTGAGTCATTCTGCAAATGAGAAACAATCTTGGTTGTCAGATCACTTCCAAGTGACCTGAACATGGCCTGGTCATCACTGAGCCCAAGCTTCCAACCACAATTTGCATCAGGACTGATGGTCTGGCTTCAAGCAGAACAAGCAGTTGCACAGCTGCTGGCCAGCACGGAGCAAGTTCAGACCTCTCCAAGCCTCAAGAGCATCTTTCCATGCTCTCTGAAGAGCACAAAAAAATTTGCAGAGGCTAGTGAAGCATATATGAAGTTCCACACATTTAAATACCACGACTAAGAATGAAGGCATACCCTTGTTTTCCCTTCCAGAGTCTACAGTTCAATAAAGTGTTAAAACACCAAACTGCTTATCTCTACCAGACCTGCACTGTGTAGTCTTAAAGGTTTACCTGTGACAACCAAAAAGGCAAAAAGTAATCTGAGGTTACAGGAAACTGGATGGTCCAGATGCTCAAACAAAACCTCACGTCCCAGAAGTGGACAGTGTTTGGACAGTCAGCAGTTATGTCAAACACAGCAAAAGTAGAGTGATTTTAAGTTGTCTCTGTAGGATTTGGAGCTAACAGAGGAAAACATACACTGGTGAATGTCAACAAGAGAAGCCTCCCGTGCCAACCCAAACAGTAGGAAGCCTTCAGAGAGAACTGATTTAAAACACACTTAGCTAATATTGAAGTGGCAACAGGTTATCTGAAGAGGAAGATATACTTGTTCAGACTGTCCCCCCAGCTCATAATTACCTCACTCTGTGCCCTTAAGAGTTTATCAGTGCTGTAGAAGACATTTATTGACTTCTGCTTTCCCTTCTGTTGCCAAAGCACTAAGGTTAATGCAGTTACTCAGCACCTCTGATGCAGTCAGGAGAACATTTGACTTTAAAACATGCACTGACAAACAGCTTAAGGAAACAGCAACAAGACTTGTATCCAAACTGTCACAGTTAGGAAACAACAGTGACAGCTCTGCTCTTTACTTACCATAAGGACAGGCACTAACAAGGAGTTGAGCATCAGCAGAACCCAAAGAAGTTCAGTCACAGAATTAGACAATACCCCACAAAACATCAACAAGTTGAAGAGCGTTCTCAGAAAATTGATAAATACTGATCTAACGGCTCTTTTATTGAGAAAAAAAGGGGGAAAAAACAGGCCCTGCTTAGGTTTCCATGTGAATTGCTCAACTTCTCTGTTTTCTCTGAGTCACATTTGAGTCCTGCACATCAGGAACCTTCACGTTCAGTCTGCATGCTGCATGGGTCTTTTGGGGACAAAATACAGCACTCACAAAAAAAAAAAAAAAAACCAAAAAAAACCCAACTTACCAAAGCAACCAAACCAATGAAGGAAATCAATTCCTTTACATCAATCTGGTCCCTTTTCCAATATTCAGTGTACCATATGCCTAGGTTAGGAAGTTAATCTGCTCCTTTGTAGTCAAGACTGTACATGCTTTCCCACAAGACCTAATGCACTACCATACACTTGTCTGTTCACCATCCTAGACTAAATCCACCTCCATACAGCTTTTTCAGGTGAATAACAGGATTCCAGTTCCTCATTTTCTAGTCTTCATGTGAAAAAAAAACCAAAGCAGCAACAGGTTTTCTTTAGACATGCACTACAAACGCTGTAAACACACCTAACTGATAAATCTTCATCGATGACAAAGTGATTCTTAACAGCTAAATTACCCTGGGGGCAGATGGCTTTCCACCTAAGTGTCATAGTTCTTGTGAACACAAGAAAGCCTTGTTCAGCACTAATCACACTCCTTGCTCTTGAAAACATGATCTGAAACATCCTGCAGGTCTTCATGGAAATCTCAGGGTAGAGGGAGCAGGAAATCTGATTGTGTGAGGGTTTTTCATCCCACTTTAGTTGCATACACCTTGTGCCACCAGACTTATCTAAAACCCTTATAAGAGTTGTTTTATCTTTCAGCTCCTTGTTTGTTTTTTGGGTTGTTTTTTTTTTTTCATTCTAGCTTTTCATTTTCAAGGAGAACTTCATAATCTACTTCATTATTGCTCTTACTAGACAAGGCTATTGTATTCCCAGGGGCAAGTTATTACTCACAATCTGCTTTTAGTATTTCCTGCTGCAGTACAGTGAGCACAGCAGACATACAGTGTAGTAAAACAAAAAGATCCCAACATGGCAGACAGACATTTTCTAAATTAAATAGTGTTATGCTATGCTTAGTTGTGGTGAGTTTGGAACTTCCCCTTCCCCCCGCCCCAGTTAGAATTTAACAGACCACCTCAGATAGCTTGGAAGTAAGCTAAAGTTTTATTTATAGCAAAGCTAAATTGACAAGCACATATACAATTGTAAATGTATTTACAATTAGATACAACTGAGAAATAATACAGAAATCAAGTTTTCCCCCTCCTCAACAAAAACAGCCCAGAAAGGGGCCAACACCCCCCTCTCTTTCCCCAGATAGAAAACAACCAGCAAATTTCACCTGTTACCTGGTCAGCCAAGGCTAGTGGAGAAGATTAGAGAGAGAAGCAAAGGGATCCAGTGCTCAAAAACTAAAATATTGTTTACACATTGGCTTTTTATACCTCTTAGCAACCAATGAATGATACAGACTTTGTCATTGCTATTCTTTCACAATAGATGCCCTGCTCACTCAAATTTTCTTATTAGAATATTACAATAAACCTTAAACTACCACACTAGTGTGACTACAGCCAATTCTTGCAAACATGGATACATATCCATTTGTCTTCAAATGAAAGATTCTCATAGAAGTTTGTTTTAGTGTATTAGAAACAGAGGAAATATGGAAGAACTTGCTGCACGCTCAGCAAGTTTGCAGATGGCACCAAGCTGTGTGGCACAGTCGACTTGCTAGAGTGGAGGGATCCATCCAGAGTGACCTGGACAGGTTGCAGAAGTGTGCCCAGGCCAACCTCATGAAATACAACAAGGCCAAGTGTAAGGTCCTGCACCTGGGTAGGCACAATCCCAAGCACAAATACAGGTTGGGTGGTGAATAGCTGAGAGCAGCCCTGAGGAAAAGGACCTTGGAGTCTGGGTTGATGAAAAGCTCAACATGAGCCTGCAGTGTGAGTGCAGCCCAGACAGCAACCAAGTCCTGGGCTGTATCAAGAGCAGTGTGGTCAGCACAGCAAGGGAGGGGATTCTTTCCCTTCACTCTGCTCTTGTCAGACCCCACCTGGAGTTCTGTGTGCAGTTCTGGAGGCCACAGCACAGGAAGGACATGGAAGTGTTGGAATGGGTCCAAAAGAGGTCACAACGATGCTCAGAAGGTTGCAGCAGCTCTGCTCTGAGGACAGACTGAGAGAGTTGGGGCTCTGCAGCCTGGAGAAGAGAAGGCTTCCAGGAGACCTGATAGTGCATCTATGCAAATGCAAGGAGTTTGGGCAACAAACAGGATGAATTAAGGGCTACTGTGCTGCTGGGATGCCATGACATAGTGGCTAATTGGTGGATGATTGTCATGACTGGAAATAGAAGTGGCAAATAGAAACAGCTTCCAGGTCATAAGCCCTGGTCCTCATGGGAGATTTCAACCACCCTAACATCTACTGGAAAGACAACACAGCAAGGCATCAGCAATCAAGGATGTTCCTGGATTGCATAGATGACAACTTCCTCCTCCAAATGGCAGAGGAACCAACAAGAAAAGGTGCTATGCTGGACCTTCTTCTCACCAACAGGGCAGGGCTGGTAACCAATGTGAGGCTCAGGGACAAGCCTGAGTGACAGGCTGCAGTGACCACAAAGCAGTGGAATTTAAGATCCTCAAGGCAACCAGGAAGACATATTCTAAGCTTATGACTCTAGACTTTAGGCATGCAGACTGTGTTTGCTTCAGTGATCTGCTGGCCAAAGTATCATGGGATGCAGTCCATGACAGCTGGTCAGTATTCAAGGATCACCACTTCTGTGCCCAGAAGCAAATGTATACCAACAAAGAGGAAACCAGGGAAAAATGCTAGGAGACTTGCCTGGCTGAGCATGCTGTCACACAAAAAGAAACTCTACAAGGAGTGGAAGAAAAGACAGCTAGAATGAGGTTGGGGGGATATAAGAAAGCTGCCCGAGCAGTTAGAGATCTGGTAAGGAAAGCCAAGGCATGGTTTGAATTTAATCTAGCCAGGGAGGTTAAAGGGAACACCAAGAATTTCTACAGGTATATTAATGGTAAAAGATGAATAGGGAAGGTGTGAGCCCCCTCAGAAAGGAAACAGGTGAAATGGTCACAAGGGACAAAGAAAGGCTGAGGTTCTCAACGACTTCATTACCTCAGTTTTCACTGCAAAGATCTCCAGCCACACTCCTGGAGTCATGGAAGATAATAGCAGGGACCGGAAGGAAGAACTGCCCATCATAAGCAAAGATCAGGTTTGTGATCACCTGAAAGTGTTCAAGTCCATGGGACCTGACAGGATAAACCCACAGGTACTGAGAGAACTGGTGGATGAGGTTGCTAAACCCCTCTCTGTTACATTCCAGAAGTCATGGCAGTCTGGTGAAGTCCCCACAACCTGGAAAAGGGGAAACATAGCTTCCCTTTTCATAAAGGGTAGTAAGGAGGAGCCAGGAAATTCCAGGCCAGTCAGTCTCATCTCTGTGCCTGGTAAGATCACGGAGCAGATCCTCCTGGAGGCACTACTGAGACAGGAGAAGAGTGAAGAGTTGATTGGGTACAACCAGCATGGCTTCACCAAGGGCACATCCTGCTTGACAAACCTGGTGGCCTCCTATGAACAGGTCACAAAATTCATAGATGAGGGGCGAGCAGCTGATGGCATTTACCTGGACCTCAGCAAAGCCTTCTATACTGTCCCACACCACATCCTGGTCTCCAGGCTAGTGAAACATGGGTTTGATGGGTGGCCCACGAGATGGATAAAGAGCTGTCTTGATGACCCCACCCAAAGAATAGCTGTCAGTGGCTCCATGTCCCAGTGGAGGCCACTGACAAGTGGAGTCCCTCAGGGATCAGTCCTGGGACCAGTCCTGTTCGACATCTTTGTTGGCACCAACGACAGAGGCATTGAGTGCAGCCTCAGCAAGTTTGCTGACCAAACTTGCTCGCCAAGCTGTGTGGTGCAGAAGACAGCTGGAGGGAATGGATGCCATCCAGAGGGACCTGGACAGGCGGGCACAAACCAACTCATGATGTTCACCAAGACCAAGGGCAAGGTCCTGCAGCTGGCTCAAGGCAATCTCAAGCACAAATACAGGCTGGGCAGTGACTGGCTGGAGAGTAGCCTTGAGGAGAGGGACTTGGGGGTACTGGTGGACAAGAAGCTCAATGTGAGCCAGCAGTGTGCACTTGCAACCCAGAGAGCAACCAGAGCCTGGCCTGCATTAGGAAAAGTGTGGCCAGCAGGGCGAGGGAGATGATTCTCCCCCTCTACTCCATTCTGGTGAGATCCCACCTCGAGTACTGCATCCAGTTCTGGAGCCACTATTACAAGAGGGATGTGGAGATGCTGGAGTGTGTTCAGAGAAGGGCCATAAGAATGTTTGGAGGGCTGGAGCACCTCTGCTGTTAGGACAGACTGAAAGAGTTGGGGCTGTTCAGTCTGGAGAAGAGGAGGCTCTGAGGTGACCTTATTGTGGCCTTCCAGTATTGGAAGGGGCCTACAAAAAAGCTGGGGAGGGACTTTTGAGGCTATCAGGTAGTGACAGGACTAGGGGGAATGGAACAAAGATGGAGGTGAGGAAATTCAGACTGGATGCCTTTCGCCATGAGAGTGGTGAGATCCTGGAATGGGTTGCTGGAGGTGGTGGAATCCTCATCCCTGGAGTGTTTTAAGGCCAGGCTGGATGAGGCTCTAGCCAGCCTGATCTAGGATAGGATGTTCCTGCCCATGGCAGGGGCGGGGTGGAACTGGATGATCCTTGTGGTCCCTCCCAACCCTGACTGATTATATGAAATCTCAAGAGATGAGTGCTTTTTCTTTCCCTTTTTTATCAGTATGATGGTAATTTTCAGGCCTTGATGTTTAACAGATTATTTCACTGCAGTTGTCAGCCATTTTTTTTCCCCCAATATTCTTCTTATATGGAATGAACCTTTCTTTTAGCTTCCTTGAATTCAGCAGAGTAACTAAAGAATACATGTGTTTTCACCTTGAATTTGCCTTCATATTAATGCATCTGTATTTTGTTGTAAGAAACATCTGGGACAACTTCAGGCAGTCTTTAAAAAAATATGGTAGTCCATATGGCAGAGCAAATGTCAGGTGAGAAAAATAAATTCTCTTGTTATTGCCATTTAGTTTCACTTGTAGTTAAATGAGAAAATAACAAAAGGTGTTCCTAGAGCCAGCAGCCTGATCTGTTGCTGTGTGCCTCCAAGTCAGAAAACACAAGTACTGACCTTTCCTCCACCTAATGATCTTTTACTGGTAAAGGACTACACAAATATTGTTCTCTTAAAAGATAGGGAGAACAATCAAGCCCGGTAATCACTACAAGCCATATTCTTTAAAAAGAAGCTAAAATCTGAAGTGCATGATCTACTCAATAAGAGACCCATTAGACTTCTATGGCACAAGGGCAAGAACATGCAGGTCTGGAATGGAACTTAGGTACTTCGCAGTGAGTACACATTATTCAAGACTGAGAAAATCCGGTCAGCATGGATGGGGAGCCTAGGTCTTCCTACCTGTAATTAAGTATCCTCAGAACTAGCCACATTATCAGACAGCCCTGAACAAGAGACAAACCACTAAAGGAACTCCCATGCTTGGCAACATCCTCAAGGCATAATTCCTCCTTTAGTCCACTGACAAGGAGATTAAGAAGTAGCTGCTGATATACCTTGGCAGCAGGGTATATCTCTTTCCTGAGCTGGATTCCCTATGGTGCTCAAAGCTGGAGGGAGTGGGAATTGCATCAGAAAGATGTTTTGCTGGGCAGTGGAAAGTTGCAATGGCAAATACATAGAATCATGACCTTGTGGATCATGAACAAAGAGAAAGGGTGAAGGTAAGCTCCCCTTATGCAGTCATGCCAATCGAATTTGCATTTCAACTTCAAGTAGTGGGAACTTAGTGCTTCTTAACTGACTGGCAAGATCTGCCTAGACACTGAAATATCATGATCCTCTCTCAACTTCCACTCTTATTTGTTGTAAATATTTTTCTACATGAAGCAAGTGCTGGTAAAATAATAAAATGCTGCTAGCTACTACACTTCACAGACTATACTTCTAAGACTTGTTAGAATAGCATTTGTGCCACTGGCATAGCTGTGTCCCTCACTACAGGCAACTGTGTACATTAAAACTTCTGCTTCCATTTCAAGATGATAACGTTCGTGGTATAACTACAAAATGTCTTGCATAACATAAGGAGGCAACCAGCAGAGTTCTTTACTTAAAATGATTTATAAACATTGAATATGCCTCTGAAGAAACCATGCTATATCTTGTATCACACTTCATCTAACACTGCAGGTACAACCCTTTAATACTACTAAAGAAAGTAATAGTAGTTTTTAAACCCCTACATTTCCAGCACAATTTAAGAAGTAATAATTTCAATACTAATAAAAAAAATGTTGGTGCTCAAGCTTCCCAGACAACCAAGTAGCTGGTTTTTCAGTAGATTCTCAAAATGACATTTTGAACAAAATGAAAGGGTAAATCTTGATTGGATTACTTCCGTTGCTCACCTTTCAACCTTCCTGAACATCT
>VWZE01018643.1:9487-36688 GCA_013396675.1 Eubucco bourcierii
GGTGGATCTCATCAGGCCCCATGGAGTTGTGCACATTTAGGTTTATTTACAATGTACCAAAGTCCCAACACCCAGTCAGGAATCATTTACACAAAAGGCATAAAGGAAATTTTAAAGTAGCTTAGAGAAGAAATAAAGAGGTGCAAATATCCGAGGGTGAGGAGCGGCAAGCGCCGCTGCCAGCCACAGAATGGATTCTCTTTGCCCTGGGCAGGGCTATTGGCAGGAAAAGCAGAGACTCCAATAGATTTAGCAGCCACATTGACTCACTGATCAGCGCTGCAATGATAAACGAGGAAGTTACAATTCCAATTCCATGCTCTCGATGCAGCCAGGGGGCAGAGAGGGTAGCAGAGCCTGAACATACTGTCCAAATAAAAACACAGCCCGGGAGGGAGCCACCTGTCCCCCCGGGGCTAGCCTGCAATACCCTGCCGCAGGAGGAGGAGGAGCATAGCCCAGAAGCAAGTGAGGTCAAGCCCCTCCAGAGCAAAACCCCTTCAATCGCTCCTCCGGGCAAAACAGACCACTGGCAGCAGAGGAATTTGAAACCCAGCCCAACAGACAGGGTAACAGCATTGCAAGCAATCCCAGGGCCGGTTTTGCCCCAGCAGGACACCCACTCAGCCATCTTTCCTGCTGCTTACTCTAATAGGCCCTATCCATCAGGAGGGCTCTGAGATTTTCCCCTGGGCAGGTAACTCCATAAATCACACCACAGCCTGAGACTTTCATGCCCAGTTTTGCCAGCAATGTTTCAAAATCCACCAGCCTGTCCTGAATCTGCAGAGTGAGCTTTGCAGTGTTTGCAGGATCAATCTCCACCCACTCAGCTCCTCATACACACTGCTGCTAAGCCAGGTGCCTTTTACAGATCCCTGTGCCAGGATCAGGTTTGTGTGCTTTCACTCCTGTTTTGTCCATTCCCCACCCCCCATCCCCCCGCCGCCATAGTTAACGTTAAACAATCACTCAGTGAAGTTACAGAATCGTAGAATCATAGAATAGTAAGGTTGGAAGGGACCTCAAGGATCATCCAGTTCCAACCCCCTGCCATAGGCAGGGACACCTCCCACCAGTACAGCTCACTCAAGGCCTCCTCCAACCTGACCTTCAACACCTCCAGGGAGGGAGCAGCCACAACCTCCCTGGGCAACCTGTGCCAGTGTCTCACCACCCTCACTGCAAACAACTTCCTCCTAACATCCACTTTCAATCTCCCCTCCGTCAGTTCAAACCCATTGCCCCTTGTCCTGGCATTCCCAGACCTTGTCAATAGTCCCTCCCCAGCCTTTCTGTAGCCCCCTTCAGATCCTGGAAGGCTACTCTAAGGTCTCCTGGAAGCCTTCTCTTCTCCAGGCTGCAGAGCCCCAACTCTCTCAGCCTGTCCTCACAGCAGAGCTGCTGCAGCCCTCTGAGCATCTTTGTGGCCTCCTCTGGACCCACTCCAACACTTCCATGTCCTTCCTGTGCTGGGGGCTCCAGAACTGTACACAGGACTGCAGGTGGGGTCTGAGGAGAGCAGAGCCAAGGGGCACAATCCCCTCCCTTGCCCTGCTGCCCACACTACTCTTGCTGCAGCCCAGGACTCAGTTGTGTGTCTGGGCTGCATGCACACACTTCATCACCTTCTTTCTGATGTGGGAAATTCAAGGATTCCTGAGCAGTCTCATCAGCTTCAGCAGCTGTTAAAGATTTTCTCAGTGTCTCCAAGCGGAGCCAGGCATCAGTATCCACCCTCTGAAGGCTGCTTTTTAGTAGTTGTTGGGAGATTAATCCCTTGAAACTCAGTTTTCAGGAGATTGTAGCCAGGTGGGGTTGGTCTCTTCTCCCAGGCACCCCGTGACAGAACAAGAGATGATGGGAACAAACTTGAACATAGGATGTTCCTACTAAACAGGAACAGCTTCTTTACTTTGAGGGTGCTGGGCAACAGGCTGCCCAGAAAAGTGGTGCACTTCACCACCCCTTGAGTTCTTTAAATGATCTAGCTGTTGTAAGCAGGTATCCAACAGAGGGGATATGCCTGTTGTAAAGCCCTCTGGTTTGCATCTGTTGCTTCTACTTTTGCTCTTGCTTCTCTGCAGGACGCTCATAATTGGTAAGAACCTGTTCTCAAGCTCTCTGAAGCCATTTCCAAACCTTGTGTAGGGGCAATGGGTTTGAAGTGGCAGAGGGGAGATTTAGACTGGATGTTAGGAGGAAGTTGTTTGCAGTGAGGGTGGTGAGACACTGGCACAGGTTGCCCAGGGAGGTTGTGGCTGCTCCTTCCCTGGAGGTGTTGAAGGCCAGGTTGGAGGAGGCCTTGAGTGAGCTGTACTAGTGGGAGGTGTCCCTGCCTATGGCAGGGGGTTGGAACTAGATGATCCTTGAGGTCCCTTCCAACCTTAACATTCTATGATTAAGATGTCTGAGAACACAGGCTGGAAATGCCTCATTTCAACTTCCCAAACTGGAAAAATTCTTCATGCAAAAATAATCCATATTTTGGGTTCAGTGTTAGAAGGAGTGTATTTTCAACAGGATAGTGGTATGCATGAGAAGTTAAGAGAGGCTGATGTGGATCAGAGGACACAGAGGACACAACCTCAAGCTGGGCCGTGGCAGGTTCACGTTCGATGTTAGGAAGAAGTTCTACCTGGAAAGAGTGATTTGCATTGGAATGAGCTGCCCGGGGAGGTGGTGGAGTCCCCATACCCTGGAGATGTTTAAGAGGAGGTTGGATGAGGCACTTAGTGCCAGGGGTTAGTTAATTAGAAGGGTCAGGTGATAGGTTGGACTCGGTGATCCCAGAGGTCTTTTGCAGCCTGGTTAATTCTGTGCCTCTGTAACGCTCCAGTGGAGCATGAGTTTCCTGAGGGAGCAGGATGTCCCTTGCTCTCTGGGGGTCACTCACTGCAGCAAGCTGCTGTTTGGGAGCTGGCATTATTCAACAGCCTGGTGGGTTGCCAGCAGATAGCTGAGACTTAAACAACTGCCCTGAGAGCAGTTGCCAGTGCTGACCAGTGCTCAGCCTGGGGCAGAGCAGACTAAAGGTGTGTGGAAATCCATGCCGCAAACATCGGAAAACTCAGTCGTTACCTTCAGGACAGGTTAGTGGAAACTGTGCTTGAAAATCTCATGCTGTGGCATGATTTGTGGAGTTACCTTCACAGCAGAAAATCCCCTGATGGACAGGACTGAGCAGAGGTGCTCAATGTGCTGCATCCCTGGCAAGCATCACCCTCTGCAGTCAAGAATGCTGCCCAAGCTACTACCTGCTGTCCTGTGTCCAGTGTGGAAGCATGTGGAGGGCACTAGCTGAGGCTCTCACTTGATGGATTGTTAACATTATTTCCAGTGAACAGTTGATAGTAATTTAGCTTTTAAGGTGGGCTTTACAATGTTTGCTTGCTAAATATTCCCCAAGGTGCTACCTTGGGTGTAGGTGAAAACATGTGGGAGGGGAAACTGTAAAAAACAGAAAAGGAAAAAGTTGACTTTCAGATTATTTTGGCTGGGTTTTGGTGGTTGGATTAGTTCTGTTTCCAGGATTTGCACACAGTCATAGAATCATAGAATCATAGAATGGTAAGGTTGGAAGGGACCTCAAGGATCATCTAGTCCCCACCATAGGCAGGGACACCTCCCACTAGCACAGGTCACTCAAGGCCTCATCTAACCTGGCCTTCAACACCTCCAGGGAGGGAGCAGCCACAACCTCCCTGCGCAACCTGTGCCAGTGCCTCACCACCCTCACTGTAAAGAACTTCCTCCTAACATCCAGTCTAAATCTCCCCTCTGACACTTCAAACCCATTGCCCCTTGTCCTGACATTGCAAGACCTTGTCAATAGTCCCTCCCCAGCCTTCCTGTAGCCCCCTTCAGATCCTGGAAGGCTACTCTAAGGTCTCCTGGCAGCCTTCTCTTCTCCAGGCTGCAGAGCCACAACTCTCTCAGCCTGTCCTCACAGCAGAGCTACTGCAACCCTCTCAGCATCTTCATTGCCTCCTCTGGACCCACTCCAACAGTTCCATGTCCTTCCTGTGCTGGGGGCTCCAGAACTGCACCCTCCAGGTGGGGTCTGAGGAGAGCAGAGCCAAGGGGCACAATCCCCTCCCTTGCCCTGCTGCCCACACTGCTCTTGCTGCAGCCCAGCACACAGTTGCTGTCTGGACTGCACTCACACTGCAGGCTCATCTTGAGCTTTTCGTCACCCCAGACCCCAGGGTCCTTTTCCTCAGGCCATCTCTCCAGCTATTCACCACCCACCCTGTATATGCCCTTTCAAGAGTATCTGTTGTGATGTGCTTTAAGCTAAAACATACAAGCAAACCAAGCTACAATCCCCTCACTCTAAGCTGTAATTTCATTCCTGGACTGCAGTTGCTTTTCTATTGTACTTGTATCTCTATGGATCAGTCTCTGGTTTCTCAGACTTAGGCTTCAGCCTTGCACACACCCATCTCTTATATCCTTGCACTATCCCATCCCTTACCAGTGTTAGTAAGCAGGATCTCACAGAATCACAGAATGTTAGAGGTTGGAAGTGACCTCCAGAGATCATCGAGTCCACTCCCTTTGCCAAAGCAGGGTCCCCTAGGGTAGTCTGCAAGGAATGTATCCACGTGGAGTTTGAAAGTCTGCAGAGAAGACCTTTCACAATCTCTCTGGCCAACCTGTTCCAGGGCTGTGTCACCCTCACTGTAAAGAAGTTTCTCCTCATGTTGAGGTGAAACCTTCTGTGTTCCAGTTTGTAGCTGTTGCTCCTTGTTTTACTGCTGCTGACCACTGAAAAGAGATGGTCCCATCCACTTGACACCTGCCACTCAGGTATTTATAGAGATTGTTGAGATCCTCTGTCAGTTTTCTCTTCTCCAGACCAAACAACCCCAGGTGTCTCAGTCTCTTTCCATGAGGGAGATGCTCGTCCCCCAGTCATCCTGGTGGCTCTCTGTTGGACTCTCTGCAGCAGGTCCCTGTCTCTCTTGAACTCTGATGCACCCATAGTTCTTGTTGGGAGCAGACACTGATGTCTCATGCTATCAGAGTGGGGGAAGACACTGCAGGCCCACCAAAATCACACCACAGTTGGTGCAGGGTGTGTTATCTCTAGCTAGTGCATTATGTTCTAGAGGAATCTGTGAGGGGGGATGCCAAGTGGTACAGTAATGGCAGTCCCTAACCCAGATCACTGAGCTGAGAAACTCTCTCGATTTGTCATGGGACAAAAGCTACTTGTTTTTGTCAAGATCACTGCCAGGCAGGAAGACAGGAATGGGTTAAATTGTACTGTGTGCTTTGTTTTTAATTTTTTTTCTCTTGTTGAGCTGAGAGCAGTGAGATTTTGATGTCAGAATCAAAGGAGCAGAGAGGGCTGCTCTCCTCACTCTGCACTGAGGGGAAGAAAACTGACATCCTGTTGGTGCTCTCCTCTCAAAAAATCAATGTAATGCCTTCATGTCTGAGAGTCCTAAATCAGGCTTGCCAGAAACTCCTGGGAGCAGCTCCAGTAGTTACAGAATCATAGAACAGAATAATTTTAATATCAAGTCCAACCAATAACTCAACACTGCTAGTTGGAGAAAGAGACAGTGAAACTTAAATTGCCTAATTGCTTGATCCTCACACTTGGTTTTTTTGGTGTGTGGTAAGATAATCTTCTGTGGCTCTCAAGAGCAACATGGCCAGCAGGGCAAGGAAGGGGATTGTGCCCCTTTACTCTGCTCTCCTCAGACCCCACCTGGAGTCCTGTGTGCAGTTCTGGAGCCCCCAGCACAGGAAGGACATGGAAGTGTTGGAGCGGGTCCAGAGGAGGCCACAAAGATGATCAGAGGGCTGGAGCAGCTTTCCTATGAGGACAGGCTGAGAGAGTTGGGGCTCTGCAGCCTGGAGAAGAGAAGGCTTCGAGGGGACCTGATAGTAGCCTTCCAGTATCTGAAGGGGACCTACAGGAAGGCTGGGGAGGGATTATTTACAAGGTCCTGCAACGACAGGACAAGGGGCAATGGGTTTGAACTGGTAGAGGGGAGATTTAGACTGGATGTTAGGAGGAAGTTCTTTACAGTGAGGGTGGTGAGACACTGGCACAGGTTGCCCAGGGAGGTCGTGGTTGCTCCCTCGCTGGAGGTGTTCAAGGCCAGACTGGATGAGGCCTTGAGTGAGCTGTACTAGTGGGAGGTGTCCCTGCCTATGGCAGGGGGGTGGGACTAGATGATCCTTGAGGTCCCTTCCAACCTTACCATTCTATGATTCTATGATTCTATGTCTATAGAACCACAGATTGGGGTTGGAAGGGACCTCTGGAGGTTGTCGAGTCCAACCCCACTGCTAATGCAGGGTCAGTTAGAGCAGCTGGCACAGAAGTGCATCCAGCTGAATTTTGAGAGTCTCCAGAGATGCAGACTCCACAACCTCTCTCAAGAAGCCTACTCCAGTGCTCTGGCAGCCTCACAGCAAAGTTTTTCCTTATGCATGTAATATGTATGCTTTGTATCTCTGTGTGTATATATATGTAGCAAACTCCTAAGGTTGTTTAACCTGGAGAAGAGGAGGCTCAAGGGGGACCATATCTGTCTGCAACTACCTGAAAGTAGGTTGTAGCCAGGTGAGGGTTGGTCTCTTCTCCCAGGCAACCACTGACAGAACAAGGAGGCACAGTCTCAAACTGCACCAGGAGAGGTTTAGGCTGGATGTTAGGAAGAATTTCTTGGCAGAAAGAGTGATTGGCATTGGAATGGAACGTGGAGTCACAGTCCCTCGAGGTGTTTAGAAAGAGACTGGATGTGGCACTTGGTGCTATGGATTAGTTGATTAGATGGTGTTGGGTCATAGGATGGACTCAATGATCTCAAAGGTGTTTTCCAACTTGATTAATTCTGTGATTCTGTGAAATCAAGCTCTGCTGGTGAGATCTGAGCACAGGACAGTAGGCTGCTTTCAATCTGCTGTCACAGCTTAAATACATTCACCTTGCTGGGCAAATCCTTGCTGCTGTGCATCGGCAGCAGTGCAAGCACAGACCCACAAGAGACCAAGGCCAAGCCAATGGGTGTGTGGGGTGCAGCAGCCATGGAGATGCACCTCTGGGCTCTGGCTGCCTCCGTACTGACTTGCAGGAGTTTTTCAGGGCTCTCCCTCCTCTCACTGCTCAGACCAACTTCAGCATTTGTGGTTGGTGACTGAACAGCTCCTTCAGCATGAAACCACTACACGCTGTGGGGCAGCCAAGCCAGAGGCTGGATAGAAATTGTCATTTCTTTCTAGATAACAAGCAAAAATATCAAAGGGGACAAAATCAGCATGACGCACGAACAAGCAATGAGGATGAAAGGCAGAGGATACTATTGGAAGTAATTGACATCTTGGGCACATCTACTAGGCATGTTGTGTTAAAAAGCAATTTTTCACTCTGTAGGTGTATCTGGCTTCTTTTCTCTCTGCCTGTGAAGCGGTGGTAATGGCTTTTGTTTTTCTCAAGCTCTTGTTTGTATCAAAGACAGAGATATTTTTATTCCATGCAACCTGTCTCACTAGGTTTAACAAAGATGATCCGGGGAGCAGAATTTGGCTCTGAATTCCTCCAGAATTTGGAAGGTCAGGTCTGACAACTGGCAGCATCTCTCCTCCCTTGTACCTCATTAAAACAATTAGACACATTCATTTGCCCACGGTAATTTAATACTGTTCTACCATCTCCCACTGAAGTCACCGAAACCCACTGTGTTTTCATGTGTAGTGTGTCTGAAAGTAGAAAGGCTTTAGCAGTAGTAGGGTTTAGCAGGTAGGAAGGTGTTTTTGTGTTTAGTGTGCCTGAAAGTAGGAAGGCTTTAGCAGTAGTAGGGCTTAGCAGGTAGGAAGGTGTTTTTGTGTGTAGTGTGTCTGAAAGTAGGAAGGCTTTTAGCAGTAGTAGGGTTTAGCAGGTAGGAAGGTGTTTTTGTGTGTAGTGTGTCTGAAAGTAGGAAGGCTTTTAGCAGTAGTAGGGTTTAGCAGGTAGGAAGGTGTTTTTGTGTGTAGTGTGTCTGAAAGTAGGAAGGCTTTTAGCAGTTGTAGGGTTTTGGCAGAGCTTTCAGATGGTTGTTCCTATAATTTCAGACTGTAACACGTTAGGCAGTGTTCAGGTTGCTTCATTTCTAATGGGTGCTGCTTGCATGCTGCCTGGATTTGATTGGGGTTTGTGGGAGAGTGAGACTGCTCTTGGTCAGAGTTTGTTCTGCAGCATGTTCTTGCCTTCTGTGACAGATGTATGTGCCACCTTCTGCAGTTTCACAGAATGTAGTGTTGGCACAGTTTGTCTGCTTGCCTGGGCTTCTGAAGGGTTAGTTGTTACCATCCAAGAAGTGAGGCTCAGGAAACTTCTCACCTAATGAACGCTTCATCTGTTTGCTGTTAATGAGCTTCCCGAGGGAAATGCATAAATATGGCTATCTCCTGGAACTTGAGAGGAGGCCTGTTGAAGCTGCCTGCCTCTTTTGGTCTCATTTCTTTTAAACCCTAATAGAAATATTGAGGATGGGATGGGATTTGGGTCTGGGTTTCTTTAAACAGGAACCCAAGAGGACTTCACAGAATCACAGAATGTCAGAGGTTGGAAGGGACCTTCAATCCACTCGCCCTGCCAGAGCAGGATCACCTAGAACAGATCGCACAGGAACACATCCAGTCTCACCTCCCTACAGAGCAAGATCATTTATACCAGATCACACAGGAACACATCCAGTCTCACCTCCCTACAGAGCAAGATCATTTATACCAGATCACACAGGAACACATCCAGTCTCACCTCCCTACAGAGCAAGATCATTTATACCAGATCACACAGGAACACATCCAGTCTCACCCCCCTACAGAGCAAGACCATTTATACCAGATCACACAGGAACACATCCAGTCTCACCCCCCTACAGAGCAAGATCATTTATACCAGATCACACAGGAACACATCCAGTCTCATGCCCCTACAGAGCAAGACCATTTATACCAGATCACACAGGAACGCATCAAAGCAGGCCTTAATATCTCCAAAGAGGGAGACTCCACAACCCCCTTGGGCAGCCTGTTCCAGTGTTCTGTCACCCTCACAGGGAAAAAAAAATCTTCCTCATGTCTACAAGAAAATTTCTATGCTTCAACTTCCACCCATTGCCCCTTGTCCTGATGTTGGGCATCACCAATAAGAGCCTGGCTCCATCCTCTTGGCACCCTCCCTTTACATCTTTATAAAGATTAATGAGATCACCTCTCACTTGAGCCACTGTAGTGCATAAAGTTCATCACAGGTTTAACCACCTGTTGAAATCAGCACTGTTCATGACTCCATGACACATTTGATAACCACTTGTGTCAAGGACTATACTTATGTCTCCTTTTGTTTTAAGGAAAGTGTTAATTAGAAAGGGCTCAGTTTTATGTGGGATGACTTTGGTTTGATTCCCAGCTCTGCCTTTCCCCTGAAATCAGGTGTGTTTCCTTCACATGACGCATAGTGCTGTCTCGCTGGTGTAAAACAGAGATTTCTTCAGCTCTGGAGCAGAGCATTTTGTGAATGCTCCCTCCCTGGAGGTGTTCAAGGCCAGGTTGGATGAGGCCTTGAGCAACCTGTTCTAGGGGGAGGTGTCCCTGCCTATGGCAGGGGGTTGGAACTGGATGATCCTTGAGGTCACTTCCAACTTAAGCCATTCTGAGGAACTCTCACTTAGCTTGATGCAGATCTCAGAGCCCTGATCAGAAGGAGCGATCCCGTCTTTATGGTGTTGCTTTCAGAGCAGAGCTCTTTTGAAGTTTGAACCTCTGTGCCTCCCTGTTGCAGGAAACCCTCATAACACTGTTTGGCTTTTTTTTCCCCATTTATTTTCTGACAGATGATCCAAGAGAGCAGGGTTCTCATTGAGACGGCAGACGTCACTCACGACAAGATTGTTCAGTGCCAGAAAGCAGGTAACCTTCTTTAGCATGCAGCTTGGAGTGGGGGATGAGAAACAACATTTGCTTATAGTTTGTGTCAGATGCAGCAGCTTGGAGCTGGTATTTAAGTGAGCATCCTGGTGTTCCCCTGGCTAATTCCACCCTCCTGAAGCCTCATCCTTCAGTAGCAAGGCAGTCTTGGAATCAGGGAAAAATCCTTGGCTTCACCTTATTTCTCCATCTGCTCTACTGCTCTGAAATGTCTGATGGCATTTAAATTAGTGAAATGAAGCAGAGAGCCATCAAATTAAAAGGCAGTGTGTTACCTTTCCCAGCTCCATTCTCTGCCACGGTTGTCATGTTAAACACAGAGGAGTTTTGAAACCCACAGAACCAAGCTCTGTTGACCTAACTTGTGCTGTTAGGTTTGGTTTAGACCTTGGAAACTTGTGCTGATATAGCTGACACCGGATCTGTGTGCCTGTGCATTGAGAGCATCAGGTGTATGGGCACACACTGCTGCAATCAGGCTTAAAGCAGGTGGTGTGTCACTGCTGTGATGTACTGGATGTGTTTATCTGAACTGGGGCTCACTTCCTGAGGTGAAACCGTTTGTAAGTCACTTGGCAGGAGACACCTGCAGGAGGATTGTGCTTGGAATGCAGTTATTTAGGCTGTTTTCCAGAGGAAGTGCCAGGAGCTCTGCTACCCTTGACAGGCAAAACCTGTGAGTGGGCGAAGTGTGGGGAATTAAACAGCAGAGACATCCTGCATTGTGTGGGGCTCAACTGCCTCTGTGTTAGCCAGCTCCTGGAATCCCTGCAAGGCAAGTTAGTGTTCAGTAGTGCTTCAGGTGAGCTGCACCCAGCAGAAGCCTGTATTGGGCTGTGAAAGGACCAACTCCTTCGGCAGCCCCCTGAGCAGCGCTGCCTGCTCTGTGCAGGTGCTCTCTCAGCAGGAATCTTTGATGGAATTTCAGCCAAGCTCAAATCTGCAAGGGACTTAAATGCCTTCAAATGCTGGGGGAGGGGAGCCATGGAACAACTGGAGCCAGAGCTCTGTGTGTTCAGCCAGGGTGGCCTTCAGACATCTTGGAATGATTTACTGCCAATTTGGCCTCTGTAAGGTACACACGAAGGGAACTCGAGCAGCTCTCTCTCTGTTCTGTCTCTTAATCCCCACCAGGCTGGGAGAAATGTTTGCATACACTCTGCAGATCTTGTGGTATTGGTGAGCTAATTGGACTCGTTATGGCTTTTAACCTGCTTCCAGATTTTCTGAATTCTTGTATCAAATAGTGGATTTGCAGGCATTTGCAACAGAAACTAGCAGTGAAATGTGACAGTTTTCGAGGCTGTGTCTGGAAGCCTCAGCCCTGCAGGCTGCAGGCACAGCAATCCAGTGCTGAGCAGCATGCGTCTCTGACATAATTTATCCTTGTGAAGAGCTTTTCTCTGTGACTGTGACTGAGATTAATGAGGAGCTGTGCCTTTGAGTCTGTGTTTGCTGTGCTGAGCAGGTATCTTCCACATCTGTCAGACCTTCCAAAGTACAAAATCATCCGTTTGAGACGTGACAGAGCTGTATCTTTGTGTCAGAATCCTGCCAGCAGCGCAGGCTGCAAACAGAATTGATGGGGGAGTGTTTGTGCAGGCACTAGGAGGAGGCAAGGCGCCCATCTGGGACCCCAGTGCTGGAAAAGAGAGTTAGGTACAAAGTAGAAGCAAAACTCCAAGCTTGCACAGGACCTTTTTTTATTCTGGAGGACACTCTCCTGCATGGACAATGGGGAAGTAGGGGAGGGGAAACACATCAGGAGGTTGTAAGAAGTGCCAGCAGTGAGACTGAAAATGCACAGGGGATGTATTCTGGGGATAATCAGCCGCACGCTGGGTGATGCACAACCTCTGCTTTCAGGAATGGAATTCCACGAAGAGCTCCATAACCTCGGCATGAAGGAAGGGTTGAAAGGACGAAAATTAAGCAAAGCCATTGAGAGTTTTGCATGGAACATCACAGTGCTGAAGGTAAGCCCAGTGAGCACCACTTTTTGTCTCCTATTAACTTTGTATACAAACCTCTGCACGTTTGGTCTTACTAGTACTGAAGAAACACTTCAGGTTTGGTTTTGTTGGTTTGTTTTTTGTTTGTTTTTTTTTTCAATGGGAAGTATAAATTACAGCAGTTATTGAGATGCATCAAATATACCTCTGGTTTGGAGGCTATGAAAGGGAAAGTTAGCTTCTGGTTTGTATGCTCAGGGACCTGGTTTTGACTGTCTGTTCTGCCTCACGCATCCTGAACATGACTTGTCTGCTGGCACTGTGTCTCAGACACTTGTTTTGTCAAATAACTAGAGCATGTCTTTAGGAAGAGACAGGGTGTGAGCTGCTGTCATGTAAAACTGCACTGAATACTGTGGAACCTGCAGAAAAGTCCATGTCACGTTTCAAAGAGCTCATAAAGGCATTTTCATCCCTCTGTCCTGGCTGTACCATGACACATTGTGCAGTGAGCACTTCACTCAGCAGACTTTAGCTGCTGCTTCAGCACTGACCAGCCACAGATTGTCACAGCAGCTGAAAGTCAGAGCCTGAGTGAAGTTTCCCAGGGACAGCCAAAGGTGCAAAGTGGAGAGGATCTGCTGCAGCCACAGCAGACGGCAAGGAGAGGCCCTGTGCCAAGCACTCGGGTTGTTAGCATTCAGCTCACACCTTCTTTCACAGCCTCATTTCCCACCTTGCTCTCAGACATCACACTTTGATTTCCCCTCACTCTCTCCCTGCTGCTCACTCCCTCCAGCTCCCATTAAGCAGGTTGTCCTGTCTGACAGCTTCTCCCTGGGACACCCCCCTCCCCCAAGTGCCTTTCTCTTTGCTGGCATCCCAGGGTGACAAGCCAGCTGATAAGAGACAAATGTCCTAATCAAATATCCACCTAAATGTAACATGTGACAGTGGGGAGCACAAGCAATAGGTGATGCACAAGCAGTAGGTGATGCACATGCTGTGGCATCATGGGCCACGAGGATGATCAGAGGGCTGGAGCAGCTCTCCTATGAGGACAGGCTGAGAGAGTTGGGGCTCTGTAGCCTGGAGAAGAGAAGGCTTCAAGGGGACCTGATAGTAGCCTTCCAGTATCTGAAGGGGGCCTACAGGAAGGCTGGGGAGGGACTATTGACAAGGTCTTGCAATGCCAGGACAAGGGGTAATGGGTTTGAAGTGGCAGAGGGGAGACTGAAACTGGATATTAAGAGGAAGTCGTTTGCAGTGAGGGTGGTGAGACACTGGCACAGGTTGCCCAGGGAGGTCGTGGCTGCTCCCTCCCTGGATGTGTTGAAGGCCAGGTTGGAGGAGGCCTTGAGTGACCTGTACTAGTGGGAGGTGTCCCTGCCTATGGCAGGGGGTTGGAAGTGGCTGATCATTGAGGTCCCTTCCAACCTTACCATTCCATGATTCCATGATTCTATGGAGCTGGAAAGATCTCTAACATGTCCTGAGCAGGAGAGGGGCAAACCACTTAGGGAACAGAGAAGCCAAGGGACAAAAACGGGGGGAAGAGGCTGTTGGCAGTGGAGAAGGGTTAGAGAGGACATGGAGTACACCAGTGGTTCCTTGGGTACCTTAAGTCACCATGAAAGTGGGTAATGGAGTCAGACTAGACTCAGTTAGTAGGACCTCAGATGAAAAGAAAAGGCAAGCAACTCAAACACGATAGAATGGACTGACTTTTTCTGCACAACCCAGTTGAGATGAGGAGCTAAAGATGACAACATAATCACTAGGGAAGTCTGACCATTAATCTGAACACTTCAGCTGTGCTGGGTACAATTAAGGCCTCTAAGGACCATTGGGATTACTCTAAACCTCCATTTTGAGATGTTTGTCAAAAATTTGAACCTCTCAGGGTGACCTGTGATCAGTAAGGTATCACAGAAATATTTTCCATGAAAAATAGTGTCTGTCAACACATTAGAGAGCATTTTAAACATGTAGTCAAGTTCAAGGGATAACTGACATTTCATTTCTAACCCACAATTTCCTTCTTACTTTTCTCACAGAGGAAAATATTAGCAGAGTTTGTGGCAGCTGCTCACAGGTTCAAATTCTACCTGAAGTCCAGTTCAGCAATGGCATTAGACAACTGGATTGTACCTCAGGTGTCTGATATGAGACTGTCAGTCATTGGTTTTGTTTTTCAACTTTGGGGGTTTTCACAGAATCACTGAGGCTGGAAAAGATCACAGAATCACGGAATCATGGAATCATGGAATGGTAAGGTTGGAAGGGACCTCAAGGATCATCTAGTTCCAACCCCCTGCCATAGGCAGGGACACCTCCCACTAGCACAGCTCACTCAAGGCCTCCTCCAACCTGGCCTTCAACACCTCCAGGGAGGGAGCAGCCACAACCTCCCTGGGCAACCTGTGCCAGTGTCTCACCACCCTCACTGCAAACAACTTCCTCCTAACATCCAGTCTAAATCTNCTCTGGACCTACTCCAACACTTTCATGTCCTTCCTGTGCTGGGGGCTCCAGAACTGCACACAGGACTGCAGGTGGGGTCTGACAAGAGCAGAGTAAAGATCTCTGAGTTTATTACATTTAGCCTATACCTTAACACCATGACATCACCTAAACGATGCCACAAACTGCCACATCCAATCTTTTCTTGAAGACCCCCAGGGATGCTGACTTTACCACCATCCTGGGCAATCCATTGCAGTCCCTAATCAGCTTTGCTGTTGAGAAGTGCTTCTGAATATCCAGCCTAAACTTCTCCTGGTGCAGCTTTAGACCATGCCCTCTTGTCCAGTCACTAGTTCACAGAATCACAGAATGTCAGGGGCTGGAAGGGACCTTGACAGATCATCCAGGACACTCCCCCTGCCAGAGCAGGATCACCTAGAACTGATCACACAGGAGTGAGTCCAGGCAGGTTTTGAATATCTCTAGAGAGGGAGACTCCACACCCCCTTTGGGCAGCATCTCCCAGTGCTCTGTCACCTTCACAGGGAAAACATTCCTCCTCATGTTTACATGAAACTTCCTATGCCTCAGCTTCCACCCATTGCCCCTTGACCTGTCACTGGGCATCACTGAACAGAGCCTGGCTCCATCCTCCTGGCACTCACCCTGCACATGTTTATAAACATTGATGAGGTCACCTCTCAGTCTTCTCTTCTCCAAACTAAAGAGCCCCAGCTCCCTCTGTCTCTCCTCACAAGAGAGATGTTCCATTCCCTTATCTTTATAGCTCTGTGCTGGTCTCTCTCAAGCAGTTCTATGTCCCTCATGAACTGGGAGGCCCAGAACTGGACACAGTTCTGCAGATGTGGCCTCAGCAGGGCAGAGTAGAGGGACAGGAGAACCTCTCTTGACCTACTAACCACAGCCCTTCTAATGCACCCCACAATGGCATTGCCCCTCCTGGCCACAAGAGCACATTGCTAGCTTGTGGTCAACCTTCTGTCAACTAGGACCCCCAGATCCTTTTCCCCTTCATTGTTCCCTTAAGGAATTCTGCATTTCAGTCACCCTGCTCATAAGAAACCTATTTGCAGGTCACAGCTGCACCTGAGTTTAGGACAGCCATCCCTGGGAGGATTTGGTGAGGAGAGACCCAAGAACCTTGCCTCACTCACCATTGGTCTCTTTTGTGGCTCTAATGCCAGCGTGGCCACTACAGATAAAATTCTCTAGATCACAGAAGCACAGAAAGTTAGAGGTTGGAAGGGACCTCCAGAGATCATCAAGTCCAGTTTCCCTGCCAAGGCAGGATCCCCTAGGGTAGCCTGCACAGGAATGCATCCAGGTGGGGTTTGAAAGTCTCCAGAGGAGACTCCACAACCACTCTGGGCAGCCTGTTACAGGGCTCTGTCACCCTCACTGTAAAGAAGTTTCTCCTCATGTTGAGGTGAAACCTTCTGTGTTCCAGTTTGTAGCCCTTGCTCCTTATCTTACTGCTGCTGACCACCAAAAAGAGATTGGCCAAATCCACTTGACTCCCACGCCTCAGATATTGGTATACATTGATCAGATCTCCTCTCAGTCTTCTCTTCCCCAGGCTAAACAGCCCCAGGGCTCTCAGTCTCTCTCCCTAGGGTAGGCGCTCAAGTTCCTCAGTCATCCTCTTGTGACTCTCCGCTGGACTCTCTCCAGCAGGTCCCTGTCTCTCTTGCACTGGGGAGCCCCAGATGTTGGTATAATGCTGTAAGAGATGTAAAAAGCAGCCCATACCGTGCTGTGCATCAGCTGCTTTGCTCTAGATGAGGAGAGTGAATGGCACAGCAGTGACAGGGCAAAGAGGCCTCTTTGTGTGCTCGAGGTCGTTGGAGATAATGACGTCACGCGGCAGCGCGCGCAAGGTACCCGTCTGCAGTGGCAGGTATTATGTTGTGCTCGTGCCTGTGAGGTGATTAACAATCTTCTCCTGGGCTGGTGAAGCCAATGCATATTTAATTAATGTGTTTCTTTATAAAGCCTCCCCGCAGTAGGTGAGCTGTGAATACAAAGAGGGGCTGCAATAAGAAATTGCTGCTGGCAAAATCATTAAATAGTTACAGGGCACGAGATTAAAATGTACTTTATAAAACTCCCAACCGTGGGCATTCTTCATGTTTAAAAATGCCCTCAGGTACTTTTAAGAAGCACCTAATGGGAGTGAATCAAAATTATGCCTTTTTTTCTTCCTAAGCTGATACAAACTTAATTACGCATCAGTAATACCCACCAGAAGGACAATCTGTTTGCCAGAGCATGCAAATGTTAGTAAGGACGAGGATGTTATAGCTGCATGACAGTCAACTTTGACATCTACCCACATGTCTTATCTTCCTGTGTGGTCCCATGAGCCTCTCAGGCTGACAGTCACACTGAGAGGTACAATATCAGTACACTAGACAAAAGAATCCTCTTCTCACAGAAGGCAGTTAAGGAGTGGTTATGATACCGAGTTTAGTCTCACTTTCACTTCTGCTGCAGTACACTGCCAGCTCTGTGCCTCTGCTTTACTTTCTACTTTTAATTAAGTGCCAGTTAAATGCAAAGGTGGCAAAAGGAATCGAGTGCACCTTCAGCAAGTGTGCAGAGGGCACCAAGCTGTGTGGCACAGTCGACTTGCTAGAGGGCAGGGATCCATCCAGAGGGACCTGCACAGGCTGCAGAGCTGTGCCCAGGCCAACCTCATGACATTCGGCAAGACCAAGTGTAAGGTCCTGCACCTGGGTAGGCACAATCCCAAGCACAATTGCAGGCTGGGTGGGGAATGGCTGAGAGCAGCCCTGAGAAAAAGGCCCTGGGGGTGTGGGGTGATGAAAAGCTCAAGCTGAGGCTGCAGTGTGAGTGCAGCCCAGACAGCAACTGTGTGCTGGGCTGCAGCAAGAGCAGTGTGGGCAGCAGGGCAAGGGAGGGGATTCTGCCTCTTTACTCTGCTCTCCTCAGACCCCACCTGCAGTCCTGTGTGCAGTTCTGGAGCCCCCAGCACAGGAAGGACATGGAAGTGTTGGAGCAGGTCCAGAGGAGGCCACCAAGATGCTGAGAGGGCTGCAGCAGCTCTGCTGTGAGGACAGGCTGAGAGAGTTGGGGCTGTGCAGCCTGGAGAGGAGAAGGCTTCCAGGAGAGCTTGGAGTGGCCTTGCAGTATCTGAAGGGGGCTACAGGAAGGCTGGGGAGGGACTATTGACAAGGTCTTGCAATGCCAGGACAAGGGGCAATGGGTTTGAAGTGGCAGAGGGGAGATTGAAAGTGGATGTTAGGAGGAAGTTGTTTGCAGTGAGGGTGGTGAGACACTGGCACAGGTTGCCCAGGGAGGTTGTGGCTGCTCCCTCCCTGGAGGTGTTGAAGGTCAGGTTGGAGGAGGCCTTGAGTGAGCTGTACTAGTGGGAGGTGTCCCTGCCTACAGCAGGGGGTTGGAATTAGATGATCCTTGAGGTCCCTTCCAGCCTTTCCATTCTATGATTCTAAAAGAAATGTTGTGTTTGCCAGCTGATGGGCAATGCCAGGAACCATCCTAATGAGCATGCACAGCCCCTTCCCTTGGCTTGACCAACCCTCCCTTTTGCATCAAAGGCTCACAGTCCCTTTTCATGAGATGTTTGCCTGTTCCTGGAAATAGGTGACTATTAATTTTGCAGAGTGAAGGGGTTCACATTGGTGTTACCCAGGTGCTGTGTTCCTCCCACCATCCCCTGACAAGGTCACCTCCTCCCTGGCATATATGCCTTATCAGATAGGGTGAGTGCCAGGCTGTGGAAGGCAGAAACTCAGAAGCCTGTTTAGGGCAGTTCTGGCCTTGAGCTCATTAGAGCTGAGACATAGTTACTTGCACTCAGTGTTGCTGTAGAGGAGAAGGCTTTCGTTCAGGTACACCAGTGTATGTGCAGGGGCAGCTCGGGTCTGCTCCAGGCCAGCTCGTCTGCCATCCCCTCTGGAGCACTTCTGCCTGCTTCATCTGCCTCTCCTGCAGGATCTTGTCCCCAGCATGTTCCAACAATAAAGCATCAACCACATGCAAACTTAATGGCTACTCCATGAGGTTTTTGAGATAAATGTTGTAGCCTGCAAAACTGCTCTCCTTGCTGAGGCAAAACTGCCATGGACTACCAGGAGAGTTTACTTGAACTAGGTTGGGATCCACTCGAGTCCCAGGAACCTGGTGAGGAAGGGGCTGCAAGAAGGCTGCAGAGGGACTGTTTACAAAGGCTTGCAGCAATAGGGTGAGTGGTTTGAAATCAAAGAAGAGCAGATTTAGATTGGATATTAGGAACAAGTTCTGCACCGTGAAGTTGTTGAAATGCTGCAACAGATTGCCCAGAGAGGTGGTTGAGGCCTCATCCCTGGAGATATTCAAGGCAGTGCTTGACAAGTCTCTGGGTCACCTGATCTAGTGGAGGATGTCCCTGCTGACTGCAGGGGGCTTGGACTAGATGACCTTTAGAGCCCTTCCAAGCCAGGCCATTTTAAGATTCTCTGAAAGCCAAGCAAAGTTTGAGCAAGTGCATGCGTCATGTGGACAGGTTTTGTCAGTGTGCAGATGCATTTTGCTGGGCTGTCTGTGGTGGGTTAGCAGATGCAAAAGTGTGGAGACAATGCCACCAGACACTTGCCTGCACATGGATGGTACATATGTATGTAGTTAATATACCAGCATACTGACTTATTTATAGACAAAAGGTGGGAAGACACAGATAAGGAGGCATTTACTGAAGGGGAAAACACCTGAATGGTTGAGTCTAGTCTCCTCAGAGATGCATTTGTGAGTTTTTAAATCTTTTTTTGGTGTCCATGTTAAGATTTGCCCTGTGTGTGGTCTGTCATACTTAGGTTCTCCTCCCCCTCTGCCCTGGTGAGGCCACATCTGGAATATTGTGTCCAGTTCTGGATCCCTGAGTTCAGGAAGGGCCTCAGGGAACTGCTTGAGAGAGTCCAGTGCAGAGCCACAAAAATGATCAAGGGAATGGAACATCTTCCTTACGAGGAGAGACTGAGAGTGCTGAGGCTCTTTAGTTTGGAGAGGAGGAGCCTGAAAGGTGACCTCATTCATGTTTATAAAGATGTAAAGGGTGAGTGCCAAGAGGCTGGATGATGCTGGGTGATGCCCAGTGACAGGACAAGGGGCCATGAGTGGAAGTTGGGGCATAGGAAGTTTTGTGTAAACATGTTTTTTTTTTTTCTCTGTGAGGGTGACAGAGCACTGGAACAGGCTGCCCAGGGGGGTTGTGGACTCTCCCTCTCTGAAGATACTCAAGACTCATCTGGATGCATTCCTGTGTAGGTGATCCTGCTCTGGCAGGGAGGTTGGACTGTCTGATCCCTCAGGGTCCCTTCCAGCCCCTAACCTTCTGTTATTCTGTGCCTCCAACTACTAGTGCATGCTCAAGACATCAAGTGGTTAAATTTTGAGAGATCATTTCAGCACCTGCCTGTGAGTGTAGCTGCTAATTATCCTGCATTTAAATTAATGCTGATTAGGTGGATAAAGAGAGAGGTTGCTGACTGCAGAAGGCATACAGTTATTAAATTGCAAATGCAGTTCAGTCTTTGGGGCAGAAATCCACAGCTTTCTGATGTAGCTGTGATGAGTTAGCTCTGGTGTAAGTGGGGTTATGCAGCAAAACTGTGCATTTTTGGGGGCTGATGACCTCAGATGACCTGTTTCTTTGTCACAGTAGTTTGTGACAATCAGCCTGCAGTTGCTTGGGAAACCTGCAGCATCCAGACCTCTCCCTTGGGTAGAAGAGTCCTAAATGTGTACTTTGAGGCCACTTAGAGAAATAAAAGTGTGATGGTTTGGGAGTTCCCTGCCCCCCACACTTTGTAAAATCCCCCAGACTAGAACTCAGCCAGCTGGAAGTTAAGGACTGAAGCTCTGTTTACAGCTCAGCACAATGTACAAGCAGAGGCAGACACAACAGACAGGAACAGTTACAGACATAGACAAGTTAAAGGGAATACAGAAACACAACTCCCCTCCCAGAAATCAAAGACCCCAGGAGGGGCTCCCAACCACCCTTCCACCTTCTCCCCACCTCTGTACCTTCCCCCAAGGTTTCCCTTACGTGCAAGGTGGGTTAGGAGGATTGGCCAGGGAGGTTAGAAGAAAAGTGGTTAGTGAAAATTAATTGGAATTAATCAGAAAAGAGGAGCCAGAAGCTAGACCACCCAACAGAGCTGCTGCCCCCAGAGAGAGACAGGCTGCAAAAACCTAATCTATGTTTTGGTTTCTTTTCCCAAAGCAATCTCAGCAAGCCTGTGAGTGCAGCAGACATCACCATTGTTTCCTTTTCACAGCCCATAGTATAATTTTCTCTATTAAAATATTCCAGTTAGCCTCAGACCAGCACAAAAAGCCAGATTTCTGAAAGAATTACATACAGACTTCACCTAAACTGAGATGAATTCACCATCACTGTGTGATGATTTGGGAGTTTCCCTCCCCCCACACTTTGTAAAATGACCCAGACTAGACTCAGCCAGCTGGAAGTTAAGGACTGAAGCTCTCTTTACAGCTCAGCACAATGTACAAGCAGAGATAGACACAACAGACAGGAATAGTTACAGACATAGACAAGGTAAAGGGAATACAGAAACACAACTCCCCTCCCAGAAATCAGAGACCCCAGGAGGGGCTCCCAACCACCCTTCCACCTTCTCCCCACCCCTGTACCTTACCCCAAGGTTTGCCTTATGTGCAAGGTGAGTTTGGAGGATGGGCCAGGGGGGTTAGAAGGAAAGTGGTTAGTGAAAATTAGTCGCCAAAGAGTAGCCAGAAGCTAGACCACCCGAGACGCTGTGCCCCCAGAGAGACAGACTCACTTATCTAATGTTTTGGTTTCTTCTCTTACACATCTCAGCAAGCCTATGAGTGCAGCAGACATCACCATGTTTTCCTTTCACAACCTATAGTGTAGTTTTCTCTATTAAAATATTCCAGTTAGCCTCAAACCAGCACACACTGTGAGGTATGAGTTTTCTTCAGGATTAAGAGCAATGTTTGGAATGGTGATTGTTACTCTAAAGCACTTCATGCACAATGTCAACACACAGAGTTGCTGTTCATCTTTAGAAGGACTAGGTCCACCCTCAGCCTTAATTTAAGCATTATTGTAGTGCACCCTGGGAGTGGTTTTTTTTGTTTTTTTAATGGATGTTTTACTCTCAAACTCAACTTGTAAGTAAGATTTATTTGGGTCTTTTCAGTCCTTTTTTCAGATTGAGTCACAGAATCATCTCACAGTTAGGCAAGAGCCACGGCTTCACCCCTCAGCATGCTGCAAAGTGGTCAGCAGAGCAGTGACTGAATCTTGGGGACTTTTGATGTAATTAAGTATAACAGTAACAAGTCACTTGATTGCTGCCAAAGGATTTGCATGGCAGTTTCCACTACCATCTTGAGCAAGAGCATGGTGAATTCATGAGGTGCTTTAAAGCTTCTGCATTCTGTGGACCATACATTTCTTCCCCTGTAAGTGTCAGTTCGACTTTCTCCTGCACCCCAAAAAATTCCTCATATCTTATATTCCTCTTTTTCCCAGCATAAGCACATTGGTGTTCAGTTTGTGAAACTGCAGAAATAGATGAAATAAAAGCTGGAATGTCTGTCAAGGTCCAGAGAACAGAGATGAGCAGTATCTCTGTCCAGAGGAGCAAGACTGATTCTTTTAGATGTCTGTGTTGTGAAATTAAGGTGCAAACGAGACCAAGAACTATTTATTGAAGGATAAAGTTGAACAAAACCGAGGGAGAGAGGGAAGAAGGGAAAGAGGGGGAGGGAACAACGGAGAAAAATATTAAGAGCAGGGAAGGAAAAGAACAGGGATTATATTACCATCAGCTGCAGATGGGGGGAGAGAGAGAGAGAGAGGTGTGCCCAGCCCAGGGACGTCCTTCTGTAGAGTCCTTCTGTAGAGTGGCTCCTCGGGTCCTCCTTGTGTGTGTGGGGGGGGGTTCTCTGCTGGTGGTGGTCCGGTGGAAGTGCCCATGGAGTCCGGTGGTAGGTGCACCCTTTTGCAGGCGTCGCTTAGGTCTTTTTCAAGACACTGCCTGTAGCATTCCTGAGCTCTAGGGCAGACGTCTGAGCCAAGTCTGTAAGTCCACAAAGGTGCTATTTGCATCCCTTTGCCAGCAGTCGGGGCCCATCTTTAACAAAGGCAATCTTTATCTTTGTCGATTACACTATAGGAGGGGCAATCACCTTCTCAGGACGTCTTGGAAACAAATCTTGGGGATTTGCTGTCATCTTGTGACAGTGATAGTCCAGCAAGAGCAACAGGCAGGAGTGGTTTGTGTGGCGTGGAGACTTTGTGCTAGCCTTGAAATGCAGGACTCATTGTATCATTCTATGTCTGCTTGTCTCCAGGCCTCCCCAGATAAATATGTTTTGAATGCGATTACCCTAAATGCTTTTTTTTTTGTCCAGAGAGGATCAATAACAATACCTGGGACAGCTTCTGGGCAGGAGATCCTGGACAGAGCCACACACAGACCAGTATGATCCAAGCAATGCCAGTGCCACTGCCAGCCCATTACAAAAGCAATTGGTCCAAGTCATTTAAGGGGCAAGCTGTTGCCCCAAGCAGCTGGCCCATATCACCCAGATACAAACTCTGGTGGAATTCTCTAATTGGTCTCATTTGTTTAAGGCTCAAGCTGTAAGGGACCAGGAGGGTTGGCTCATCGGTATCTGTTCAGAATGCCTCTTGGGTTTGCTTTTGAATCCAGGTTGTTTTTCTTTGGTCTTCCTACTTAGCTGTTTTTCTGCAGGCTGCTGTAGCTTGTGTCCTTGGCTGTTGTCATTCCTCTGGGAGCTGACTACCCCTTGGCCCTTTTTCATGTGGGCTGTGAAACTTCAGCTCAAAATCAGCAGTTAGCACAACTTGGATTTGCTTACATACCCAGCTAATACAGAATGTTTCCCTACAAGGATCAGTGTTTCTGCTGCTGTCTAGTCCTCATGTTGTTTGCATTTCCCTTGCTGATGTAGTCCAGGGTGGTGTTTATGACTTACAAACATCTGCACACCCTATGCCCTGGCTACTTCTGAGCTGTCTTACACTGACACTGGCTTAGCTACAGCTGAGATGGACTGAGCCCATCAGTCTGTGATGGAGGGGTGGATGGGTTGATGAAAAGCTCAACACGAGCCTCCAGTGTGAGTGCAGCCCAGACAGCAACTGTGTGCTGGGCTGCAGCAAGAGCAGTGTGGGCAGCAGGGCAAGGGAGGGGATTCTACCTGTTTGCTCTGCTCTCCCCAGACCCCACCTGGAGTCGTGTGTGCAATTCTGGAGCCCCCAGCACAGGAAGGACAT
Organism: Eubucco bourcierii; assembly: GCA_013396675.1. Taxonomy (NCBI): domain Eukaryota; kingdom Metazoa; phylum Chordata; class Aves; order Piciformes; family Ramphastidae; genus Eubucco; species Eubucco bourcierii. The sequence continues at coordinate 33,176 of VWZE01018643.1, forward strand.
GGAAGTGTTGGAGCCAGTGCAGAGGAGGCCACAAAGATGCTGAGAGGGCTGCAGCAGCTCTGCTGTGAGGACAGGCTGAGAGAGTTGGGGCTCTGCAGCCTGGAGAAGAGAAGGCTTCCAGGAGACCTTAGAGTAGCCTTCCAGGATCTGAAGGGAGCCTACAGGAAGGCTGGGGAGGGACTATTGACAAGGTCTTGTAATGCCAGGACAAGGGGCAATGGGTTTGAAGTGTCAGAGGGGAGATTGAAAGTGGATGTTAGGAGGAAGTTGTTTGCAGTGAGGGTGGTGAGGCACTGCACAGGTTGCCCAGGGAGGTTGTGGCTGCTCCCTCCCTGGAGGGGTTGAAGACCAGGTTGGAGGAGGCCTTGAGTGAGCTGTACTAGTGGGAGGTGTCCCTGCCTATGGCAGGGAGTTGAGAACTGGATGATCTTTGAAGTCCCTTCCAACCTTACCATTCTATGATTCTATGATTCTATGATTCTGGATCATCCAGTCCAAAGAAAATGCAACTGGGAAAGTAATTAATAGCATTCAGATCTTGGTGTGTGGATACAGAGAGTTTGTTTTCCACATGCTGCTTTGAGTAGTAACAAGATCACTACCTCTGAGGGAGTTATTTGAAGGATCAGCAGGTAGGAGCTTAGGTTCCTTGATGATGCTCATCTTTTGAGGAAAATTAGCTACTCCTACACTTGTTTTTGAGCTGGAGAACAAGAGCTGCTGAGGGAAATGTAGTTGTTTAGTCTGGAGGAGAGGAGTCTCAGGGGAGACCTCATTGCTCTCTACGGCTGCCTAAAAGGAGGTTTGAGGAAGGTGGGAGGAAGTCTTTTCTTCATATTAATGAACAATAGGACAAGAAGAAATCTCCTTGAGCTCCACCAAGGGAGGTTTAGTTGGATGCTAGGAAACATTTCTTTACTCAAAGGGTGGTCAGGCATTGGAGCAGACTGTCCAGGGAAGTGGTGGAGTTCCCATCCCTGGAGGTGTTCATGAAGCATGTGGCCATGGCACGTGAGGACGTGGATTAATGGCCATGGTGGTGTTAGCTTGATGGCTGGACTTGGTGATATTAGAGGTCTTTTCCAACTAGCACAATGCAAGATGTGTTGTACTAGCAGTGGGGGCAGAAAGATGACTGAACGCAGTAATGTTTATAGATGCCTCTGCTGTGTAGAGAACTGGGTCAGTGTCATCTCCCATTCTTTGGAGGAGGAGACAGTCAAGGCAGGAACTGCAAGTGGCATAGGAACTTCAGTAACTTCTGCTACCCATCCCCTCCACGGCAGTGGTGACATTTTCATCTGAGACATGGATATCAAAGAGCGTGGTGGAGTTAATTAACATACCCTGGAAGACATAGAAGTTGGGAGTCTTGTTTGTGCCAGTCTGACAACATGACCTCATTTGGAGGAATTAAAAGGGCTGTAATCAAAGTGTAAGATCAGCAGAAATTCACACATTTTGTGCTTTTATCTGTCACTGGCTGTTCTAACAAAGAGAAGGAGCTGCTTCCTCTGTGGGCTATTAAGGATTACATTATATCCTAAGCCACCAGCTCTGCCCACCAGTGTGCTGGAGGAGCAGAGTGCCCTTCCTTCAGCCCTTCCTAGCCCATGAGGTGGCACTGGGCTTCTACCCCAGCTCTAGGGCTTGTGGTCCTGCCCCAGCACCTGGCACTAGTGAGGGACTTCGAGAGGCCTTGTCACAGAATCATTTAGGTTGGAGAAGACCTTCAAGACCATCAAGTCCAACCATTAACCTTGCTCTACCAAGTCCACCACTAAGCCATATCCACAAACACAGAAATCACAGAAACACTCAGGTTGAAAAGACCCTCAGGATCACCAAGTTCAACCACAACACCACTCTACAAGGTTCACACTAAACCATATCCCTAAGAACCACATTCAAAAGACTTTTAAACAGACATCTAGGGTTGGTGACTCAACCACCTCCCTGGGCAGCCCATTCCAATGCCTGACCACTCTTGATGTAATTTTTTTTTTCCTAATATCCACTCTAAACCTCCCTAGTTGCAGCTTGAGGCCATTACCTCTTGTTCTATCACTACTTACCTGTGAGAAGAAACCACCTCCCTGGGCAACCTGTTCCAACACCTGACAATCCTTTCAGTGAAAAATGTTTTCCAAATGTCCAACCTAAACCTGCCCTGGTGCATCTTGAGGTCATTCCCTCTTCTTCTATCACTGGTTTCTTTCCTTCCTGGCTAGGAGGTGTCACATGCTGCCTCACCTGGATGCTTATTCATGACATTGAAGCCCTCAGTGGTCTTTTTCTTTGCTCCATTCACTGTTGGTGTTTCAGGACGGTCAGTTAAGCAGGTGGTAATCTTGAAAGCTGGGTTGGATGGCACCATGAGAAACTTGATATAGTAGGAGGTGTCCTTGGTAATGGTAGAGGGGGGTTGGAAACAGATGACCTTCCAACCCAAACCATTCTGTGGTTATTTGATTTGGGGAGAAAAGCTGAGACAAAAGCAGTGCTGTTTATTTTTGGGCCACAGATAGACGAGGATGGCATCGCTTGTGTCAGGCTGTGTACAGGAGAGAGCAGATTAAGATGCAACAGACATGGAGGAGTAACTTAAAAAGGCCCAGAGAGCAGATTTTCTTTTTTTTTTTTTCTCCAGCATTGGTGTTACAGATCAGACACAGGTCCTGTATTGGCAGGAGGAGCCTTACTGGTATGCTGTGATCACTTTGAGGTGACAGAACAGGGAATGGGAATGTGGAGGAGTGTGCTGGTTTGAGACTAATTGGAATATTTTAATAGAGAAAATTACACTACAGACTGTGAAAGGAAAACATGGTGATGTCTGCTGCACTCATAGGCTTGCTGAAAATTGTTTTGGGAAAAGAACATAAACATAGATAAGTCTGTCTGTCTCTTGCTGGGAGAGCAGCTCGGGCGATCTAGCAGCTTCTGGCTCTGACTCCCCTGATGATTAATTTTCACTAACCAGTTTCCTTCTAACCCCCCTGGCCCATCCTCCTAATTTACCTTGCACATAAGGCAAACCTTGGGGTAAGGTACAGGGGTGGGGAGAAGGTGGAAGGGTGGTTGGGAGCCTCTCCTGGGGTCTCTGATTTCTGGGAGGGGAGTTGTGTTGCTGTATTCCCTTTACCTTGTCTATGTCTGTAACTGTTCCTGTCTGTTGTGTCTATCTCTGCTTGTACATTGTGCTGAGCTGTAAATAGAGCTTCAGTCCTTAACTTCCAACTGGCTGAGTTCTAGTCTGGGGGATATTTCATAGTATGGGGGTCAGGGGACTCTCAAACCATGACAAGGGGGTGCCAGCTATTCCCAGCCAAGTGATTTCCTTGAGGGGTGCTTTGCCTGGGTGTTTTGTTAACTGCAAAACTTACCTTCTCCTGCAGCTGATCCTTTTGCCCAGGAACACAAAATCCAAGGGAATTCTGGAATTCTGTGTTTCCTAACTAATTTTTTTCTCCCCTACCCCTCTTCTATTTCTTTTTTTTTTTTTTTTTTTTT
>VWZE01018643.1:41200-63300 GCA_013396675.1 Eubucco bourcierii
GCTGCAGCCCTCTCAGCATCTTGGTGGCCTCCTCTGCACTGGCTCCAACACTTCCATGTCCTTCCTGTGCTGGGGGCTCCAGAACTGCACACAGGACTGCAGGTGGGGTCTGAGGAGAGCAGAGCAAATGGGCACGATCCCCTCCCTTGCCCTGCTGCCCACACTGCTCTTGCTGCAGCCCAGCACTCAGTTGCTGTCTGGGAAAGAAGAGAGCTAACAGAAAATGACACCCAGAATTCTTCCCATCTGCAGCCAGTGCCAGTGTCTGCTTAACACCACTGAGAGCCTTTCATGGGCTGTCACCCAAACTGAGCAGCATTTAAGATGTGTCAGATTATCCCTGTTTTCTAGCAGTGTTAACCTGTCTGATCCCAGTTGTGCGGTGAGCTGCATGCTCTGTGCTGTGCTGTTAGCTTGTGCATAGCTGCAGTGAGGTGTATGAAACCTGAATGCATTGAGAGTCCAGAGCAGAGCCACAAAGATGATTAAGGGAATGGAAAAATCTGTCTTATGAGGAGAGACTGAGGGAGCTGAGGCTCTTTAGCTTGGAGAAGAGGAGACTGAAAGGTGACCTCATTTGTGTTTATAAATGTGTAAAGGGTGAGTACCAAGGGGATGGAGCTGGACTCCTCTTGGTGATGCCAAACTACAGGACAAGGGGCAACGGGTGGAAGCTGAGGCATAGGAAGTTTCATGTAAATGTGAGGACTTTTTTCCCTGTGAGGATGACAGAACACTGGAACACGCTGCCCAGGGGCTTGTGGGGTCTTTCCCTCTAGAGATATTCAAAACCTGCGTGGACACGTTCCTGTGTGATCTGGTCTAGGTGATCCTGCTCAGGCAGGGGGGTTGGGCTGGATGAGCTTTCAAGGTCCCTTCCAACCCCTGACAGTGTGATTCTGTTAGTGCTCCCAAGCTGTCGACAGAAACGAGGTGCTTGGTCAGTTTCCAGGGAGAACACTGGTTAATCTCTTCTGGTTTAGTTTAGCATTCTGCAAAGGCTGAGTTGAACCTTTCTGGCAAGTATTTGTTTTCAGGAAGGCAAATGGTATCAGTAGCAGAAGGGAGAGAGATGGATAGATGCCCCAGTGGACCATCATGAGTTCTGTTTGTCTGGAGGAGATGCTTTGTCTGTAAGGGCAAAGAGGATTGTTGGTCATGCAGTGTCCGCGGTGACTGATTTATGGTGGCTGTTGCAGTGTGGCCATTCATTTAAGGTTCACTCCAGCTTCTATCCAGTATTTAGTTCATTAAGGTGTTGACACAATTCTGCTGACATTTTTCTTGAGTGGCTTATGCTCACAGGCAGTTTCTCAAAGCAGACAGATGGCTTTTCAAACAGAGCATGCCCACAGATTTTTATTTTTTTTTTGTGGTGCTTTGAGAATGATGACAACTCTGTCAGAGGGGTCTGGTTTGTTGTTAATTTGCTTGTGACAGATGATTCAAGATCATTTTTTTTACTTGCTCAAATAAACCAGCTGTTCAAAAATAAAAAAAAAACCCGAGGAGGCTAAGCCACAGATCAGTTGGTCTGTACATGAATGAACTGCACTATTTCGATGAGCCCATCACTGTTTTTAGATTGCTGTGAAATCAGAATGTCTTCAAAATATTGGAAGTATTCTCAGGAGGAGTGTTTTTCCTCCTTGGAAGCCGGGGAGGTGTTGTGCATTGCCTTGATGAAATCTGTGATCTGGATCACCTGGCTACTGACATGTGAAATGAGAATATGCATAAGGGAGGGCAGGTGGCTCGGCACCCTCACACACCGGCTGTGAAGTGACTTGCCTTCTGGGCATGTCAGCTACAAGTCTTGACAGGGGGGACTGGGCTGTGAGCCACCAGCAAGGACACAGCAAATCCCAGGTAGCTTCCCTTCAGCGAGCTTCTTAGATAGTCTCTAGGCAAAGACGCAGTCTGTGGGCCACACCAAGAAAGATTTCCATGCTTTGCCCTCACTCTGAGAGAGAAGAGGAGAAACATCTCTGCCCGTGGCAGGGGGATTGGAACTAGATGATCTCTAAAGTCTCTTCCAACCCAAACCAGTTTATGATGACTCTATAGGAAGAAGATGACATAGACTCAGGCGAAGCACTTTTTGTGCCAGCTTATGGACCTGTGTCCATCTCGTGCTGCTACATGACAGGACATTTGGACAATAGGAAGAAGATTTTTACAATGAGAGTGATGAAATACTGGAACAAGTTGCCCAGAAAGGTGGTAGAGGCCCCATTCCAGGAGACACTTAATGTCAAATTTGGTGGGACCCTGAGGAACCTTACCTAGCTAAAGATGTCCCTACACACTGCAGGGGGGTTAGACAAGATGACCTTTGAGAGTTCCTTCTGACCCACTGCAGTTCTATTCCTCATGCTCCTGCTGGCCAGGGACACATTGGCCACGCTGCAGCAGAGGACAGGCTTGTAGGAGTCTTTCCCCAGACACCCCAGCTAAGAGGACAAGAGCTGCTTCAGGGTGCTGGGCCTTTGTTGTCATCATTTCACCTCTCTGATGTGTGGCTTGTCCAGGTTTTGGACACAGCTGTTCTTGCTGTTGTAAGGACATCCACTTGGAGTTGCTTCTTGTTCCAAGGAAATTTCTCTGTTCTTGTACTTGAGTACATCACACCAGGGTATGACTTAAGATGTTAAAGCTGCAAAGCATCATCACACTGATTTTTGTCTACTCTCTGCTGTAGCCTTTGGCATCTTCAGTCCCATGTGCATAAGGAGAAGCAGAAGTCCTGCAGCAGCCAGGTCTGTTTAATCCTAAACCCAAACTATTTAAACCTGTGTTGTGTATTGAAGAACCTGCCACCCTCTCTGCTGACATGACCACATCATTAGTAAGACTGCTGTTGGATCTTTTTGCTTCTGCTGAGGTGTGTTATCCCTGTCACTAGCAGGCAGGGGTGTGCTGGGGGCTCCTGGGTTCCACCATAAGCTCAACCTCTGCCCTAAATTAGGCAGGATATCAGCAATGTGAAAGGCACTGTGAAGATGACTCTTGCTTTGTGTTTCGGAGCAGCCCCTGCTCACAGTGTCCCAGTCTGTGTATTCTTGTGGCTGTCTATTCCCAAACTGCCAAGACACAATCTTGTCTTATCCCTTCAGGAGAGCTCCCTCCCAGATAGGACAGAGCCACCTGCGCAGTCCCAGTGCTCGCTGTCATTCTTGCGTTGAGCCAGTTCCCAGCATCTGGGTTGCCATTTGCATTGTTCAGCTGTGACAGATTCCTGTCACCAGGGGGTGAGGCCATCAGCCTGCCATCCCTGGGTGACGTGCTTCCCCACGTGGTGTTTACCAGTGCGGAGGCACTTGCAAGCCATCATTGTTTCCTGGCTGTGAACATTGTTTTCAGGGACTCGGCGGTGCAAGTCCAGTGCCAGGCATTGGCAAAAAGGAAGCTGTGGGATAAATCCTTCCTCTGAGCTCTGGGGAGCGGGGGAGCAGCGGGATGCTCCTGCTGCTGCAAGGTGCCGAGCCGTGACTCACCCAGCACATCTGGTCTGTTCTAGAAGCTGAAGGAGGGCTGGTAATCAGTCACCACTCTGTTTTGCTACTGTAACATCCGTTGTCTCCTCTGAGGCCCCCACCAAGCCTGGGTGGTTTGTAGGTCAGGCCAGGTGGCAGGAATGTGTTTGTGACATTTCAGTCAGCCAAGGTGTTCCTTCTGAATATGTGTACAACCAACTGCACTTGGGGTGATGCTAGGAGAAGAGCAGCTCAGGTTCCTAGTGAATACTGAATGTTGATAGCCAGGTGCATCTCCTGGCTTTTGTTTCTGTGCATCCTCTGGCAGCAGAACCTTGTTGCTTCACGGCACTTGGGATATCAATATTGCATAAATATTCATTTTGGCATTTCTGAACACAACTCCTTAATGCAAATTTCATGTAAGACATTTTTCCTGATGGTTACAAATCAGATTGACATCCTGTTAGTCACTTCACCTTTACATGCTTTGGGAAGATACAGAAGCAGGCTTTTGCTCAGGAAGCCCCATTTGCATCCGTGTTCTTGAAGGTCCCAGACAGTGTGGTTCAGATGGATTCACCGTGGCACTGTGGACTGTGATGTTTGTATGGACACACAGCTCAGTCTGCTTCTGCTAGAGGAGGGCCCTGGGCTTGGTATCAAACTCAGGGGCAAGGAGGGTTGGGTAACCAGTCTCACAACTGGGGACATGCAGCCATTGCCAAGTGGGATCTGATGCCAGGTTGCAAGGATAGAGCAGTGGCACGGGGAGGAGGGGTACAGTGTTCCATCACTTCCCTTGCCAGGGAGGAGTAAATGCCTTCCTATGTGGCTTCCTACGGCCAGGTCTGAATCATCTCCCAAGAGGTGACATGACATGATATGGACGTGGGGAAAGCCTGCTTGCTCTGCCCACTGTGGTGTCTGCTGCCTTCCCCAGGGAGCTAGGAGCCAGTCTTCAGAAGGGGCTTTGGTCTCTTCTGTGGGAACTGATGTTGGGAGCACAGAGGGGATTTGGGACAGGAGCTAGGGCTGTTCCACAGCACCAGGTGATAGGGCAGACTCGAGTGCATGGTTGCTGCTGTGGGTCCTGTGCGATATGTGTGGTCCCTGACTCTCTCCTGCCTGTCTCTCTGTGCGTCCTTAGGGCCAAGGAGACCTCCTGAAGAACGCCAAGAACGAAGCCCTGGAGAACATGAAGCAGATCCAACTGGCATGCCTGTCGTGTGGACTGAGCAAAGCTGGAAGCGGGCAGGGGGATGCCAAGTCCAAACGGTGCCTGGAGGCGATACAGGAGAAGGACACCGGCGATGAGAGCGGGCGGCTGTGAGGGGAGGCGGAGCTGCCTCCTTGGGCACAGAATTCAATAACTATTTTTTTTTAAAGCATTTAACAATGCACAGAGGAATGCCCTCTGCAGGGTGTCGGTAGTATTTGAGAGCCTCACAGTGTCAGTATTTTAATGCAGTTAATTTAAGTTAAACCCCGCTAGCGAGATCGCTAAGGGTGCCCAGCCGTCTGCGTGCCAGCGCGCCAGTCCTGCCGACGCCCTTCCCTGCATCACGTTAGCCGTTCGCTAATTTATTCCTTTGTCATCTTTGAATAGGCCTCTTCATCCCCAAGAGCCAACCAAACAGAGAGCTCTTGTATCACTTCTGTGCTTTGTTTTACTCTCCAGCTTTTATCATTTAACTATAGGTTAAGTTTATGATGCTTAAACGACCAGAACAAGACAAGGAATGTCACCGACAGCTGATTTTTGTGAGGGCGAAGGCAGTGGTTTGCTGCAGGGCCTGAACGTCACTTTTTAAAATGAACAATTCAAATCAAGTAAATGAGAGATTAAGTGGTCAGTGTTGCTGGGTAGCTAGTAAGATTGGAGGTGTGTATTTCACTGATTTTTTAGCAAACTGCTCTTCAAGCTGCACCCAGGTAGCACACACTAACCTAAGAACTAGCTGATGTATTTCATCCCAGTAAATCATTGCTACCTTGTGGATCTTCAGGACGACAGTCGTTGTTGGTAGGCATTAACCCGCGTAGCAGTGAGCAGAGCTAGTCAGCTCCCTAACTAGGAGGAGCTGTGAGCATCCTTCCGTGGTCATAGGCTCTGAAGGTGAGCTTCAGGCTGGTCTGAACCACCCTGTGGCGCCAGTGGTAGAAGGAAGGTTTGACAGGCGTCACATATTCCGAGCTTGAGTGCCAGAGGTGTGAGGTCATAGCTTGCTTGCCACCTTCTGCTTAGATGCTGAGGTCAGCTGGATGAAGCAAGCAGGATCTGGCCTATTATCCCTTAAGGATCACGCTGTGCTAGAGACGCAAAGCGAGGCTGCAGATGTAGCGTTGAGAAGCAGTCTGGGGAAAGCACAGGGTCACAGCATTCTTGTGCAGCAATTACCAATCTTTAGGGTAGTTCTGAGAATTGGATGCCTCTGTGTGCCGCTGTAGAAGGGAGGGGGAGAACTTCGGGAGGCCAAACATCCTCATCCCTCCCCGCCTCCGGCTGGTGTGTGCTCACAACACTCATTTCAATCCTTTTAAGTACTGTGCTTGAGTGTGGTATTTGTGTTCCCTTTAACAGGACTAAGTGCTTTATGGTTATATACATACGAATGAAAAAAAGAAAAAAAAAAAGGACTATATTTATTTAAAGCATTGCTTTTATTTTGAAAAGCTACTTTTCAAATTAATTTGATTAACAAATATGCTAATTTTCTGAACTAAACAAAAAGTAACGACTGAACGTTTGACCATTGGAGAATCTTATATAGCTACTGTGTTAAGTTATTTTTGACTTCTTAACAACACTATTATGTTCATGTTGCACATTACTGAGAGAGTAAAGCTATGAAACAGCTTTGACCCTTTTTTTTTTTAAAGTGATTTAATGCAGAAGGTGACCAGCAAGATGTGGATAAAGTTTATAGTGGGTAAGTTGCTTTGAGAGCAGGTCCTGCTCTAAGAGGAACTGTGTTACTGCGAAGGTGATACCTTGGGTGCCTTAAATATAACTAAAATTCAAGTAGAGCTTGCCATACTTGTTCAGATCCAACCCTAAATCCTCTCTTTATCTTTCCATTAGATTCTGAGCATGCATTCAGCCTTCAGTGAGGTCTGGAAAAGGCGTGTCTTTACTGTTTCAGGCAAGCCTATAAAGCCCAGGTGGATGGTGAAAGTGTGCATGTTCACCTTTTTCCCCACCGGGTCACCTTCCTGATTTCATCATGGATTCTGTTTATATGAAAAGCAGCACTCAGCCTTCAGTATTTACAGTTTGGGAGGATGGAGAGCTCAGTTTAACCTAGCACCACCAAAGAGGTCAGCCTTCAGAAGACAAAAGGAGAGGTTATTTTGGTAAGGGTGAGTGCCTTGCTTCCCTAAGTGCTTTGTTTAAACCTAGAAACAGCTTGATTTTCTCAATTTAAAAGGCTGTCCTAATGTTGTACAGGGGCTAATGGCAAAACACCTACTAGCCTTCTTTCCTTCTCTGGTGATATAAAGAAATGCACATAAAATTACACAGAGAAGAGATGACTTTCTGGCTCACATGGAGAGGGGGTACCAACCAGCTCTCACTCTAGATTTCTTTGCAGAACCAGGAGATGGTAGCTGGACCTAAATCTCATAGTGTGCATGGACACCCCTTTCATGCCATGTTTAGCATTCATGTCCTGGGCTGAGGTCATGCTCCGTGGCTTTCTGTGCTTGTCTCCAGCTACCTGAAGGGTGGTTGTAGCCAGGAGGAGGTTGCTTTCTTCTCTCAGGCAAGCAGCAGCAGAACAAGAGGACACAGTCTGAAGCTGTGCCAGGGGAAGTTTAGGCTGGAGGTGAGGAGAAAGTTGTTGCCTGAGAGAGTCATTGACTGCTGGAATGGGCTGCCCAGGGAGGTGGTGGAGTCACTGTCCCTGGAGGTGTTCAAGGTGAGTTTGGACGTGGCAGTTGGTGCCATGGTCTGGTCTTGAGGGCTGTGCTAATGGGTTGGACTTTGAGGTCTTTTCCAATCTTGATGATACTGTGATACTGTAAAATACAGGCAGGAGGAAACCTTGAGCACCCTGGATTGTCCTAGACAGCTTCACCCTCCCTTCTGGTTGAAGGGAGGGTTGGTGGCAAAAGCTTGTCTCACCTTCCTCTGTGCCCCTTTGAAGTCACTGAGAGTAAACTGTCTCATCTAAACCAAGCTTCTTCCAGTTTGAAGCCATTCCCCTTCATCCTGTCACTGCATTACATTGAATGCTACCACTCAGTGATGCTTCTGCATGTGCCAGGATGTATCAGTTCCAAAGAGAAGTTTTTTGTTTGTGTTTTCTGTTGTTACTGAGTCTCACTTGGCATTCTCTAGACAGGTGCTTGCAATAAACCTGCAACCATCATTCAGTTGGAACTGCCTCTCCCAGGTCTTGAGGAGATGTGTTGTATGAAAATGGACACCATGGGCTGTCACAGTTTGTGCACAGAGGCTGTTGCCAGGGGTTTTGGTTGTGGCTTTTTTTTTTTGTTGTTGTTTTTTTTTTTGTTTTTGTGGGGGGGGTGGGGTGGTTTTTTTGTTGTTGTTGTTGCATAAAAGTCATAATTAACATCAAGTGAACACAAATGTCCACAGGAAAAATATTTCTACCAGGCATCAAATTAAGGACAGATGAAAGTGTCCGGTGTGGAATCCTGTGAGAGCATTAATGAAGCCAGAATGGCTCCGGTTTTGATTCTTCCCATTGTTTGTAAGAACTGGATGTGAAAATTGACCAAGTATGGGAAAGGGCCTTAGGCCTGACAGGCACCCCTGTCTCCAGCAGAGCAGCTTTTCTGGCAGCAGCAAAGCCTTGGGGGAGGAAATGGTGCCCTACTGGGAAGGTCAAGTGCCACATCTTGTCTGGTAACTTTGCAACCTGACCTGATGGCAACACAAAGATAATCCTCAAGACATCAGAGCAGTTACAAGGATGGTGCCATGAAATTTGGAAGGTCAGTGCTGGAAATATTGGGAGAAGATGTCTCTGCTGCTCCTGCATAACAGATTTCAGCCCCCACAGTGAGGCAAATCAGCATTTTCCCAGGAACTGGCTGTGCTTTTACAGCATATCATGGATCCTCTCTTCCCTCCTGCACAGAAAACAGTTGCACCTTCTCCTGGGAAAGGCAAATTGATTCTAGGGAGTTCAAAGAATGAAAGCTGAGCAGGTGGCTTTCTAGTAGATTATACTCTTTTCTTGGCAGGAGCTGCTTCTCTGAGCAATGTGCCTGCCTGCAAGAGAGAAACACAGCAAGCACAGTAATTCCCTGGGACAGGAGTGTCAGTGGCTGGAAAGTGAAGGCCGTGCAGAGTGAAGCTGAAAGGATGAATCTGTTTAACTACACATCCAATTAAAACAGGCAGCTGGACAGAAAATTGCCTCCAACGGCATCCAGAACAGCTGAGGCATCAGACAGGGGTTTAGTGCCATGGCCCGTGAGGTTGTGTCTGCTGGAAACACTTGGTGTGGGGCACAAAGGCTCTGTCTCTGCCACACCATGTGCATATGCCCTGCGCCTGCACACTGGGGCTGTGCTCAGGGCACGGTCACAGAAGGGCTGTGAGGAGGAGGAGGCAGGGTGGCAGGGAGGAAGGTGTGCAGCCACTGACCTTCTGCTGTATTTCAGCAAGTGAATGTCTTCCTCTTGGAGAAGGCACCTTGGTCCTGCCAGCTCCCTGCTGAGTTGGTGGTGTGTGCCAGCTGGCAGGGAAACAGGCTATGAAATCACCATTTTTGGTAATGCCCATTCAAGGAATGGAGAAGTTTGTCCTCCTTTTCCTGGAAGGGTTCCTGTGGGACTTGTAGACTCCTGGGACTGTCATTATTTTAACACTGTTGCACTCCGCAGTGTTTCTGCTTCCCGCATCCATCACTGGAAGCCCAGGGGACATGGAAGCAGAAAGCAGAAGGCATCAGCTAATGGGGACCTGAAGTCTGTGGTGGAACAGGGAACCAAACTTCTCACTGGGAATGAGCACAGCCCTCACTTTCCCTGTGCTGGCCACAGCTCCCTGTCCTCTGTGACCCACTAAGTCCAAGGTAAACCTTGAGCTGGGAATGCAAAGCCTTTCTTTAAGACAGGTGGGAGAGATGTGATAAGGGGTAAAGTTAATTGATTACCTAAATATCTTTGGAGTGTAGATTGTTTTGTAACTGATGGAATGGGAATTTCTGAAAGGAAACTTTAAGCAGACGTAAGATGTAACCTTCCAATATCTGTAGGGGGCCTACAGGAACGCTGGGGAGGGACTACTGACAAGGTCTTGCAATGACAGGACAAGGGGCAATGGGTTTGAACTGGCAGAGGGGAGATTTAGACTGGATGTTAGGAGGAAGTTCTTTACAGTGAGGGTGGTGAGACACTGGCACAGGTTGCCCAGGGAGGTTGTGGAGCACAGAATCACCCAACGTGATCAAAGATCGCTTTGGGTGATTCTGTGCTCCACAACTTCCCTGGAGGTGTTCAAGGCCAGGTTGGAGGAAGCCTTGAGTGACCTGTGCTAATGGGAGGTGTCCCTGCCTATGGCAGGGGGTTGGAACTAGACGATCCTTGAGGTCCCTCCCAATCCTACCATTCTATGATTCTATGAACCAAGATTAGTGAGGACTTCTGCCTGACAGCCTCAATTTAATGTCTTTCATTAGTAATCCTTCTCTCAGGTCAACAAATCTTCTTGTAAGAAATCAAAAAACAAAGGTTATACAAGAGAGTTTCAAGGTTTCACTCGTCATGTGAAAGGGATTTAGAGCTGTTTCCAGCACCTGAACTGCTACCAGCATCCAAGGGGAGCCTGCACTAGCCTCTTAAAGGAAGCCACCAAGGCATCTTCTCTTGTGCTGTGCTGATACTTGCATGGAGAGTCACCCCAAATGCTTCAGTTACCAAATTTTTCTGGTCCCTTTGTATAACGGTATTGGACCTCATCATTTGGGACAAGTGGCTTGGATGGCACCGCTGGGTTAGGAACTGGCTGGAGGGCTGAGCCCAGAGAGTGGTGGTGAATGGTGCCACATGCAGCTGGAGGCCGGGCACTAGCAGTGTGCCCCAGGGATCAGTGCTGGGCCCCATCCTCTGGAACATCTTCAGTGATGATCTGGACCAGGGCATCGAGTCAGGCACCAGCAAATTTGCAGGTGACACCAAGCCGGGGGCTGATGTTGCTGGGTTGGAGGGCAGAAGGGCTCTGCAGTGGGACCTCGACCACCTGCACAGATGGGCAGAGTCCAAGGGGATGGAGCTCAACAAATGCAAGTGCCAGGTGCTGCACTTTGGCCACAACAACCCCATGCAGAGCTACAGGTTGGGTTGGGAGTGGCTGGAGAGCAGCCAAACAGAAAGGGATCTGGGGGTGCTGATTGACACCTGCCTGAACATGAGCCAGCAGTGTGCCCAGGTGGCCAAGAAGGCCAATGGCATCCTGGCCTGCATCAGCAAGAGTGTGGCCAGCAGGAGCAGGGAGCTCATTCTCCCCCTGGACTCTGCACTGCTTAGGCCACACCTTGAGTCCTGTGTCCAGTTCTGGGCCCCTCCATTGAAGAAGGACATTGAGGTGCTTGAGTGTGTCCAGAGAAGGGCAACGAGGCTGGGGAGAGGCCTGGAGCACAGCCCTATGGAGAGAGGGTGAGGGAGCTGGGATTGGTTAGCCTGGAGAAGAGGAGGCTCAGGGGAGGCCTTCTTAGTGTCTCCAGCTACCTGAAGGGTGGTTGTAGCCAGGAGGAGGTTGCTTTCTTCTCTCAGGCAAGCAGCAGCAGAACAAGAGGACACAGTCTGAAGCTGTGCCAGGGGAAGTTTAGGCTGGAGGTGAGGAGAAAGTTGTTGCCTGAGAGAGTCATTGACTGCTGGAATGGGCTGCCCAGGGAGGTGGTGGAGTCAGCGTCCCTGGAGGTGTTCAAGGCGGGTTTGGACGTGGCACTTGGTGCCATGGTCTGGTCTTGAGGGCTGTGGTGATGGGTTGGACTTGATGAACTTTGAGGTCTCTTCCAACCTTGCTGATGCTGTGAGACTGTGATCACAGGTACTTTTTTGCCCTAGACGTTGTTCTGCCTGGAAGCCCTGGTCTGCATAGCGTGGGCACAGCCTGTAGTTCAGCAGAATCAGGGGGCCCAGGCAGCTCCCTTGGCTTCAGTGAAGCTACCTGTGTACCAGTGCTGATGGCACAAGTTTTGTGCTTAAGGCAAATACTGAAAACCAGAGGTTTCCTGCAGCTCCAGCCTTCTCCCTCTACCACCACGGGTAGGACATCTTTTCAAAGGGCTCTGTGCTGGCAGCAGTATGCTTGTGAGCTGGGCTGCACCAGCTGCCTTCACACCTTGACACAACCTGAGAGGTCTCTGAGCTGTGGCCAGCTGCAAGATGTACAGCACAGGCTTTTCTGTGACGCTGCATCTCACCATCCCTGCTGGGTTTGTTTATGCCTCTTCTTCCAGCTTGTGATTTGCAATGGCTTTTGAGCAAGCAAACCCTTTTTGGCCATATTGGTGCAGGATCATCTTTGGCTGTTTCTTTTTGGAAAGGGACCTCACATTTGTTGTGGCTGCTGTGCCATAGTCCTCTACCTTGTCCCTGGCTTAGCTGCTGAAAGGTTCCTGCTGCTCCGGGCTGTGTCCAGCGCACCAGTAAATGCTGAGCAGCATGATCATGGGAAGATTTCCAATAAGCAAGTCAGAGCTCTTCAGGGGGCTCCTCCATCTCCTTGTGGTTGGCTTGAAGAGTCAAAGGCACTTTAATTCTCTTCTGCATTGTCATTCACATCAGGCACTGCAGTGCACCTGGTCACTGGTTTACAAATCCTGTGCAATGGTGTGTGAAGGGAAGGCAAAACCTCTGCTGTATCAACCTCAGGTGCTGCTGCAGCAGCAGGACAGCTGAGCTGTTTAGAAAACAGCTGCCCTGAAGCCTCTGCTTTGCCAGTCTATCCTTTTTGTGTGCATTTGTGCTAAACCTGCTCTCTTGGACTGTACGGCATAAGCAGAGGCTGTGCCAGCTGTGCCCATGCATGCAGACAGGGCCAGGGTGCCTGAGAAGATGATGAAAGCTCTTCTCCTAGTGCTAAGGACACCCCTGAGTGTATCTGTGTGACACCAGTTGTGAGCTGCCACAGCTGCTTTTCACCATTGTCATGCTAAGACTGAGAAGGTCTTCATATGATAAATGTGGGGGTACCACAGAGCAGTCTTCCCCAGGGCAAGGAGGTGAGCCAAAACCTGATGCCACATGGATACCTGCTTCATGCTAAAGAGGCTTGTTTTGGTGTAGATAAAGTAATCCCCAGCTGGTGATTTTCTGGGTTGATGAAAAGCTCAACATGAGCCTGCAGTGTGAGTGCAGCCCAGACAGCAACTGTGTGCTGGGCTGCAGCAAGAGCAGTGTGGGCAGCAGGGCAAGGGAGGGGATTCTGCCCCTTTGCTCTGCTCTCCTCAGACCCCACCTGCAGTCCTGGGTGCAGTTCTGGAGCCCCCAGCACAGGAAGGACATGGAAGTGTTGGAGCCAGTGCAGAGGAGGCCACCAAGATGCTGAGAGGGCTGCAGCAGCTGTGGTGTGAGGACAGGCTGAGAGAGTTGGGGCTTTGCAGCCTGGAGAAGAGAAGACTTCCAGGAGACCTTAGAGTAGCCTTCCAGGATCTGAAGGGGGCTACAGGAAGGCTGAGGAGGGTCTATTGACAAGGTCTGGTAATGACAGGACAAGGGGAATGGGTTTGAAGTGTCAGAGGGGAGATTTAGACTGGATGTTAGGAGGAAGTTGTTTGCAGTGAGGGTGGTGAGACACTGGCACAGGTTGCCCAGGGAGGTTGTGGCTGCTCCCTCCCTGGAGGTGTTGAAGGCCAGGTTGGAGGAGGCCTTGAGTGAGCTGTGCTAGTGGGAGGTGTCCCTGCCTATGGCAGGGGGGTGGAACTAGATGATCCTTGAGGTCACTTCCAACCTTACCATTCTGTGATTCTATGATTCTATGATTCTATGGTGCTGCTTGACTGTGGAGATGTCCTTTCTGCAGAGCATGCACATAATTTCATCACATAGGCATTTAGGGCCTATTTCTCCATTTATCCTACAGTCTTGCCCAAATTCTCCTGTTTCCAGGAGCTGAGCTAATGCTGCAAATTCTCTCACCCCACAGCAGCCATGAGGCAAAGCCTCGAGGAGAGCTGTTTGTGGTAACATGTCAGGTGTCACGTTTGTGGAGGGCTTCAGTGCAAGCATGAGCAACTACTGTGACTCAGCTGGTGTTTTGTAACTCACTTCTCTGTTTGTACCCCAAGAAATAACTAGAATTCAGTTTCATAGAATGTTAGGGTCTGGAAGGGACCTCAAAAGATGATCTAGTCCAACCCCCCTGCCAGAGCAGGATCGCCTAGAGGAAGTCACACAGGAGCACATCCAGGTGGGTTTCCCAGTGACTGAATGCTGTTTAACAAATGTGGATAGGTAAATAGCCTGGATTTGGAAGTTAATTAGGATCAACCTGATTAAGGCTAAAGTAGTTATGCATGTGAGTATCCCCAACAGTACTTGATACAGCTTAACAAATTTGCCTTAAATTCTAACCTCTGGGAGGCTGAACTTCTTGTCTGACAAGTACTGAGCTGGAGAAGTACCTGTGGATATAGGGCAGCTGGCCAGGGGTGATGTGTGCCTACTGCCCAGCCACCCAAAACTGGCAGCAAGGTGAGAGAACAGGGCAGGCAACAAGAAGCATGTAGGTTAGGAAGCCCTGGTCTGTGAGGCCATGGCTTGTTGTTGAAGTCCCTCTGCTTGGGCCAAGCAGTGTGGCAGTAGCTCCTTCCAGAGTTGCTGCCCAGGGCATGGGTGATGCCAGTCTCTTGCCTGTCATTTAGCTGCTGCATTGCTGAGCTGGACACCAATGTGAGCTGCAGCTAACTACCCCACAGTCACTCCCCAACATTCAACCTGGAACTGTGCTTTCATCCCTTGTCTCACCAAAAGGAAGAGAGGAACATGAAGATGTTGGCTGGTGGTCAGGTCCCTCCTGGAGGAGCTGAGGAGCCTCTGCCAAAGTCTGCCCCTCTTCTTGACCTGTTCTAGTGGGAGGTGTCCCTGCCTATGGTGATGGGATGGAACTAGATGATCTTTGAGGTCCTTTCCAACTTAAGCCATTCTGTGATTCTGTGACTGAGGGACAGCATCTACCCCTCACAGAAAGCCAACCACTGAGTCAGACCATAGATGTGACAACCTTAACCCCTCCATCTCCACTGGCACTAAGGTGGGGGCAGTATCTCCCATACCCATTACCACCAGAGAAAAGCTTGTCTTGTTTTTGCCTTGGAGAGAAACTGGGGTGGGATAGCTGCACCTCAGCCTGGGAAGCCTGCCTCTGAGATCTGTGGGGAAGCATGTAGCTCAGTCTGGAGTTTCTGGGTTTTGTGTGTTTTTCAAGCTGCAATGAGTCTGTGAGCTGTGCTGAGCTGGCAGCCTGCCCTTGGTTTGCACGGGCAGCTGAGAGCTTTTCTGTGCTAAGTGAATGCCCTCCCAACTTGGAAGAGGCTGTGCTGTGGATTCCTCTGCTTGGCAGGGGTCCTGCACTTGTCTTCACAGAATCATAGAATCATAGAATGGTAAGGTTGGAAGGGACCTCAAGGATCATCCAGTGCCAAGCCCCTGCCATAGGCAGGGACACCTCCCACTAGTACAGCTCACTCAAGGCCTCTTCTGCATTCACAGAGTTCAGTAGTGCAAACCACCCTCCCTGTTGCTGTCACTGGAGCTCAGGCAAGCAAGAGAACTCATGCCACATACACAGGCAGGATTTTTAAATGAACTTTTGCTATGATCTGTGTAAAGAGAGGTCTCTAGGCAACATCTTCCACTCTTTCTCTGGAATCATGAGGGCATGTGAGCAGCTGCTGAGTGGCAGTGGGGAGAGGAGTAGGGACAGGAGTCTCCTGGAGACCTGGAGCAAGCACAGTCTGTTTCCGTTTTGAGGTGGGTAGCTTCTTGTGCTGTGACTGTGTGGGAAGCAAGGAGTGCATTTTTCACCTCGTCTGCACAGAAGGAAGGTCCTGGCTAAAGGAAAACTGCACAGACATGGCTGTTCTGAATCAAAGCTGCCCTTTTGTCGTGCTCCGATGGAGGCATCACACAAGAGCTGCGGCTTAGGCGTGATCCTCCCCCTGCTCTTTTCTAATATTTCTTTTGCCTTGTTTCAGGTGGATTTCAGTGAATACAATTTATTCACCCTCCATTTGGTATCTTTATCTGAGCTTAATATTCATCTGTGGCTTGAGTAAAATAAATATTTCAGACCTTGAATTATGCATGCTCTGCAGCACTGCCGGCATCTCCGGTTTAAAGACCTTTGTGCTGCTGTTTGAGTCTCACACCTTTTTTGCTGTCTCCTACCAAACGGTGGGGGACTTCTGCTGCTCCTAACCTGCTGGAGAGCGGTGCCTGGGGGGTAGATTGGCAGAGCTGGCCCCGTGCTGGGAGCTCAAAAGCCTCCACTGGATGCCAATCCTGAGCCCTTTGCTTTCTGCCTTCAGCAGCAGCAGCAGGCTGTGCTGCCCCTCTCCCGCCTCTGCTTTTCTCCTTGTTGTGGGTTTCTCCCTGGTAAGACCTCTCTTGGCCATGTTTTCTGGGTTTTGTTCTCCTCTCTTGCTTTCTGCCTTCTCCCTCAGTGAGCATGGTGAGCAGCTCTCCAGCAGTTGCCATAGAGATAACAGAGCCTTATCTCTTCGGCTGCTTTCCTTTCAGTCTTTCTTCAGTCTTGTAGCCTGGTAGGCTGAGCCAGCTGTATCACCCCACAGGTGGCAACCTGCCCTGCTCTGCACTGCATGAGCAGGCTGTCCTGCAGCTGAGCAAGCTGAGGGATGCACAACTGAGACATTCTGCTTACCTCCAGATTCCAAATAAGTCACACTGGTCTCTGTGCACAATAGTGGAGGGCACTGAATCTTCAGGTATCTCTATGGTACAACTGGGCCTGATGATACCCCTGGGCCTTCCCATCTCTACACCCATAAATCTCAGTTCAACTTCTACCTTCAAGACACTGAGGGCTCTGATCTTCCTTGGATGTAACAGCCAGTTCCTATGGATGCTGCGGTGCCACAAACCCCTGTTCAGCTGGATGGAGTGTGCAGAAGTCAGGCAGGTGACCAAAGAAGGGGTGAGGGACTTCACCACTGTCAGTCCCTTCATTCCCCTCCCTCTGTGCCCTTGCTGTGACTCTAGGTTGCTGCAAGTTGTTGCTGACTCAGTAGTGGTACTGCAAGATTCAGTGCTGAAGACTGGTAACTGGGTTTTCTCCCAATCTAATCTCACATCCCCGGGGAAAGAGATCATGTGGATAGTAAGCAGAGTGCTTAGAGTTAGTGTCCTCTGCTGATCTCATGAATATGATTATCTGAAAGGATGACTTTTACTTGTCAGCTTTGTACATGCTGTTCCAGGGCTATTATCTTGTAGGCTGATGCAAAAATGATCAATATACCTTCCAGAAGCTTGTCTTAAATCCTCCAGGCAAATTATTAATAGAAGTCATTTGAGTGGTTGAACTCTTTGGAAAGCTTGGACACTTCACTGCTCAAAAGCTTGGCTACTGGGAATGCAGGTGAGAAATATTAACTTTGCTTTATGCTCCTCTAAGCATTTCTGACAGAAGGGAAACTTTGTCCTTTTGAAGCGTGGTGGAAACAGCAATGCAAGGACTCTGGACTCAGGGACGACATTCATCAGATGCAGACAAAGGTTCTTGAAGAGCCTTTCTTTTCCTCCCGTGTTCACAGACGTTTAGAGGAAATGTCATCTCTTTATATGGCAAGAATGAGCAGAACAGGAAACAACTGTGAGAAGTTCAGCAAACGGAGTGTATTTTATCAGGGGTTCTCAAGCACTGCCGGATAAAACCTGTCCTGCTTCCCCCTAAACTGCGGTTGGAGGAGGGAGATTGTCACGGTCCTAGTTTGCAGTACCAGATAAGTGCTGGATGGCACAGAAAATGCTTTGTCACCTGCATTAGGGCACGAGGGGTTTGGCTAGATGTGGAATCCCAGGGAGCTGCCTCCTTCTTCCCTGCAGAGATTCAGAGGGAAGAGTCACTTTTTCAGGGTGAGGTGCAGGACAAAGCTCTTCTGATCGCAGCAGGTTTCAGTGGGAAAGAAAACTGAGCTGAGGGGAGACTCCATTGGTGGCTCAGAGCTGTGTATCGCAGTAAAGGAGTTGTAGGGGTGTTATTTTCAATACTTTTGAGGTTTCCTTTTCCCTGCTGATACCACCACTAAAACTTTCAAAGCTCTGGAGGGGTGGAGGGCAACCCACTTGCTGTGTTTGCTTTCCTGCTGAGCAGCCACTGGCAGGGCTATTGCTCAGAACCAAAAGACAGTTGTGAACTCTGCCTCCTCCATCTGAGAGAGGAAGAATTGCCAATAGTGAAGGTGCTAGCTTGGTCTTGTGAAGCCTAAAGCTGTTTCAAACACCCTGAGTTGTTCTGGGAAAGCACTCTATTTTTTAACACCTCTTTAAACTGTGCCAGTTGGGCTGTTGCTGTCACAAACCATTCCCATCAGTGACAATGCTGTCTGTCTGAGCTCCTGCCAACACAGCATCCTGATCTGTGTGCATCCAGAACTGTGTGCAGTTCTGGAGCCCCCAGCACAGGAAGGACATGGAAGTGTTGGAGCGGGTCCAGAGGAGGCCACGAAGATGCTGAGAGGGCTGCAGCAGCTCTGCTGTGAGGACAGGCTGAGAGAGTTGGGGCTCTGCAGCCTGGAGAAGAGAAGGCTTCCAGGAGACCTTAGAGTAGCCTTCCAGGATCTGAAGGGGGCTACAGGAAGGCTGGGGAGGGACTATTGACAAGGTCTTGCAATGCCAGGACAAGGGGAATGGGTTTGAAGTGTCAGAGGGGAGATTTAGACTGGATGTTAGGAGGAAGTTGTTTGCAGTGAGGGTGGTGAGACACTGGCACAGGTTGCCCAGGGAGGTTGTGGCTGCTCCCTCCCTGGAGGTGTTGAGGGCCAGGTTGGAGGAGGCCTTGAGTGAGCTGTACTAGTGGGAGGTGTCCCTGCCTATGGCAGGGGGTTGGAACTAGATGATCCTTGAGGTCCCTTCCAACCTTATCATTCTATGATTCTGTGATTCTATCTTGGCTATAAAGATCAAAATGCAGGATGCAGCAAATGCAAAACTCATTCATATATGGCTACAAACTGGAACACAGAAGGTTTCACCTCAACATGAGGAGAAACTTCTTTGCAGTGAGGATAACAGAGCACTGGAATAGGCTGTCCAGAGAGGTTGTAAAGTCTCCTTTTCTGAAGACTTTCAAAACCTGCCTGTGCAAACTACCCTAGGGCATCCTGCCTCGGGGTGGGGGGGTAGTTGGACTTGATGATCTCTGGAGGTCCCTTCCAACCTCTACAGTTCTGTGATATCTAGTTCATAGTGAAACAGCTCCTGTCATCAAGCTGCTCCAGAACATCAGATTGTGGGCCAAGGTTATTCGGCCATGTGCTAACTGACACCACTTCTGGATTTCAGGCTCTTGGTGTGTTTGAAGATGGCCTCTTGTTGTGTGGCTGGGGGATGAGTGCTTCAGGCCTCCAAACTGTCATCCAGCACTTCTGAGCCATGGGGACTGTAACTATGAGACAGTAAAAGTCACTCCTTTCTCCTTGTGCCAAATAGAGAAAAGAGATCAAGCAGGTAGCAGCTTTGGGATAACCCCCAAGTAGAGATGTTTCCCCCCAGACTGGAGCCTTTCACGTGTTTCAGACCTCAGCAGCTGTACCTGTGCTTGTCCCCTTCGGTGTGGCCAAACTGTTAGCAGATGAGTATGTCGGCCCCAGCAGCCTGTCTGGCACCTGGCTTGGGACTGACAGGTTCAGTGCTGTCGTGGCTCTGCTGAGTGACAGTGCTGGGGCTGAAAGCAAGCTGCGGCGGCTGAAGCTAGCGGCTTTGCTGGCTGCCCGAGGGCTGTTGCAGCTGTACCGCTGGCCGCCTGGCTGGCAGAAATACAGATGTGCCTTTGTGCTCCCAGAGCACGCTGCAAAGAGCTGCAGGGCAGCAGCGAAGGGCATGGGTGGCCAGCAGCTCCAGCACAGCCCCAGCCCTAGGGTCAAAACTCATCTAAACGTGTGAAAGTCTGTGTCCATCTATGCCTGAAGCAGACGTTGGATTTTTCACTTCTTTCTCGCATCGCATAGCCAGAGGGGCTGCCTGCTTGCCTGGCTTATCACAGCACTGGGCAAGCCTCTGGAGCAGCTTGAGCCACCAGCTTGTTGAGGGCTCGTTTTGGGAAGCTCATGGCGGCCTTGCCTGGTTATTCTTGCCTATGGTGTCTTCATTGTCCCCAGCTCGTAGTGCTTACAGCCCGGCACAGCTGTCTGTGGCACCATTGCCCTGGCTGGCTGAGCATGCACAGTGTCTGCTACTTCCAGAGACAGCTCAGGAAGCCACGGAGATGAGTGTCTCTCATTAACACATCATCAGTAACCAAGTACACAAAGGAAGACGATTGTGGCTGCCATGAAAATCGTCTGAGTGAAGCCGAAGGTCCTTCGGAATTTCCACTTCTTGACAAGATATTCTTTGCCATTTAAAGCTGCATTTTGACCATGAACTCTGCCTTGCTTCAGGGCTGAAGAACTGAGGGGTTTTTTGGGGTTTTTTTTGCCTTAGTTTCTCCTCTTTCATGCATCTCTTTCATGTTTCCTGACTGTTCCTGTTTGAAAGCTTCACAGGACAGTGACCAAATCTTGCCTGCCAAACAAAGCAGATCACCACAAGCAAACCATGTCAAGTGTCATGTTTTGCAGACAAAGCGAAGAAAGAATTTGGATGCTTTACTCTGAATTTGCTGCCAGATCCCATGGGCTGTCATACTGAAGCTACAAAGCAAAAGCAGGAACTCTGTAGGAGCCTCCCTGGCTCACATTTAGTAAAGATTGGGGCTGTACTCTGAGCAGTGAGCTGAGTTGTGGTTCTGCTCCATGAAGGATCCCATGAAGTTCAGAGGGATTATCTGCTCAGTAGAAGCATTTGTGTGACAGATCCCAATCCCAAACACAAATCCAGACTGGGTGGAGAATGGCTGAGAGCAGCCCTGAGTAAAAACGACTTGGGGGTGTGGGGTGATGAAAAGCTCAAGATGAGGCTGCAGTGTGAGTGCAGCCCAGACAGCAACTGTGTGCTGGGCTGCAGCAAGAGCAGTGTGGGCAGCAGGGCAAGGGAGGGGATTCTGCCCCTTTGCTCTGCTCTCCTCAGACCCCACCTGCAGTCCTGGGTGCAGTTCTGGAGCCCCCAGCACAGGAAGGACATGGAAGTGTTGGAGCCAGTGCAGAGGAGGCCACCAAGATGCTGAGAGGGCTGCAGCAGCTGTGGTGTGAGGACAGGCTGAGAGAGTTGGGGCTGTGCAGCCTGGAGAAGGAAAGGCATCCAGGAGACCTTAGAGTAACCTTCCAGGATCTGAAGGGGGCCTACAGGAAGGCTGGGGAGGGACTATTGACAAGGTCTTGCAATGCCAGGACTAGGGGAATGTGTTTGAACTGGCAGAGGGGAGCTTGAAACTGGATGTTAGGAGGAAGTTGTTTGCAGTGAGGGTGGTGAGACACTGGCACAGGTTGCCCAGGGAGGTTGTGGCTGCTCCCTCCCTGGAGGTGTTGAGGGCCAGGTTGGAGGAGGCCTTGAGTGAGCTGTGCTAGTGGGAGGTGTCCCTGCCTATGGCAGGGGGTTGGAACTAGATGCTCCTTGAGGTCCCTTCTAACCTTACCATGCTATGATTCTATGATTTTATGATTCTAGATAAATCCAAGAAAAGCAGGTTAGGTGGTTGCACTGTGAGGTGATTGGTAACTGGCTCACAACAACAGATTCAGGGAGTTGTGTTCTGTGGCACAGTTGGAAACCTTCCCACAGGTGGAAGCCTGTGGCCAGTAGTGTTCCCCAGGGATCAGTACTGGGTTCAGTTTTCTTCAGTACCTCTATCAGTGACCTGGGAGAGGGGATTGGGTGCACCCTCAGCAAGGTCACTGAAACTACCAAACTAGGGGGGTGGCCAACACCCCCTGAGACTGTGCTGCCAACCAGTGAGATATGGACAGGCTGGAGTGATAGGCAAAGGAGAACCTCATAAAGCTCAATGAGGGCAAGTGCAAGGTCATGTATCTGGGGAGGAGTAACACCAGGCACTAGGGGTTGTCCTGTTGGAAAGCAGTTCCATGGAGAAAGACCTTGGAGTCCTAGTGGTCGGCAAGTTCTCCATGGGACAGCAATGTGCCCTTGTGGCCAAGAGGGCTGACAGCATCCTAGGGTGCATGAAGAAAAGACCTTGAACACCTCCAGGGAGGGAGCAACCACAACCTCCCTGGGCAACCTTGGTGATACTGTGAAGAGTTGGCATTTCTACACCTTCCACTCCCATTGCCAAGGAGGATTCTAGCCTGCTGAGGAACTCTCCAAATAGATCCCAGTGCAGAACTGGGCAGGAAGAGAATCATAGAATCATGGAATGGTAAGGTTGGAAGGGACCTCAAGGATCATCTAGTTCCAACCCCCTGCCATAGGCAGGGACACCTCCCACTAGTACAGCTCACTCAAGGCCTCCTCCAACCTGGCCCTCAACACCTCCAGGGAGGGAGC
Source organism: Eubucco bourcierii (assembly GCA_013396675.1). Lineage (NCBI taxonomy): Eukaryota > Metazoa > Chordata > Aves > Piciformes > Ramphastidae > Eubucco > Eubucco bourcierii. The sequence continues at coordinate 63,283 of VWZE01018643.1, forward strand.
AGCCACAACCTCCCTGGG
>VWZE01018645.1:8691-21052 GCA_013396675.1 Eubucco bourcierii
CCAATGCCAATCACTCTCTCTGGCAACAGCTTCCTCCTAACACCCAGCCTGAACCTGCCCTGGCACAGCTTGAGGCTGTGCCCTCTTGTTCTGTCCCTGGGTGCCTGGCAGCAGAGCCCAACCCCAGCTGGCTCCAACCTCCCTTCAGGGAGCTGCAGAGAGCAATGAGCTCTGCCCTGAGCCTCCTCTGCTGCAGGCTGCACACCCCCAGCTCCCTCAGCCTCTCCTCACAGGGCTGTGCTCCAGGCCTCTCCTAGAATAGCTTGGGTTGGAAGGGACCTTAAACCAAAGCCCAGCTCCTTCTGCCAAGCCTCACTTCACCTGGCTCTGCCCACCTGGGCCTCTCCCAGCAGCCCCTGACCCTACTCTTCCTCAGCTTTTTTTTTTTTTTTTTCCCCCATTGGAATCTTCTGAATTTTTAGGACATTTTTCTAAGTGCTTTCATTGGGAGGTAGCATCTCCCAGCACTGTCCCAATAACCCCAGAGAGCCTTTCACCCCTTCTCTCTGTTGCCATCTTCAGCAAGCCACCAATCCTTCCTCCCTTCTCCTATCACCTTGTTTGCCTTTTCCAGTTTCCTTCTACTACACAAATCCTACCTTGCCCAAGTCATGGAATTCCTTGGGTTGGAATGGCAGAATCAGTCAGGGCTAGAATGGACCTCAAGGGTCACCCAGTCCCAACCCCCTGCCATGGGCAGGGACACCTCACACTAGCTCAGGTTGCCCAGAGCCACATCCAGACTGATCTTAAACACCTCCAGGGGTGAGGTTTCCACCACCTCTCTGGGCAACCTGTGCCAGGCTCTCAGCACCCTCATGGTGAAAAACTTCTTCCTAATGACCAATCTCAATCTCCCCTCCTCTAGCTTGGATCCATTCCCCCCATTCCTATCACTGCCTGACACCCTAAAAAGTTCCTCCCCAGCTTGCCTGTAGCCCCCTTCATACCCTGGCAGGCCACAATAAGATCTTCTTGGAGCCTTCTCCACTCCACAATGAACAGCTCCAACTCCCTCAGCCTGTGCCCATAGCAGAGCAGCTCCAGCCCTCTGAGCATCCCTGTGGACATTCTCTGGACACATTCCAGCACCTCCACATCTCTCTGGCAACAGCCTTCTAAGATCACCCAGTCCAACCATCATCCAACACCACCATGGCCATTAACCCATGCCCTCAAGTGCCATGGCACAGGTTTCTGGTCCTAAGTTCAGCCCAGCCAACTGCACTGCAGCTCAGCTCAGAGCTGCCTGCCTGCATCTTGGTCTCCTTGCAGCCAGAAAAGGAGGGCAGAAGGAGCAAATCTCTCTCCAGCTCTGAAATCTGACAGGCTTTATCTTCAGCAGCTTGGAGATCTATTCCTGCTTGACAGAGGAGAAGCTTTTTCCTGCACTTTCACCTTCTTCAGACACTGACTTCCACCTGCTCTGGGCCTCTGGGACTTTCTGTGTCAGTTTTATCTCCTGAATACAATTCTCCTGCTCTGCAGGAAAGCAGCAACCTTAGATGGTCACCAGGGAAGTGCAGTTGTGTTTGTGAGGGCCTGGAAATTCTGCCCCCCAGGTCCTTCAAGGGCAGAGGAAGAGGACCAGGGCTCATTCCCCTCCAGGTCCTTCAAGGGCAGAGGAAGAGGACCAGGGCTCATTCCCCTCCAGGTGTTTGCTTAGTGTTGGCTGAAAGAACAAGGCCAAAAATCTGGGTTTTGGTCATTTTCCCTCTTTGGTACAAGGACTTTGACAGGCACTCAACTGCTCACACAGCTACAGCCACTGCTGGCCAGCTCTAACTGTGAGGGAGGATGCAGGAAGAAGAAATTTATCCCATGGTGTAGAGGAAGACAAAGCAATGGAACCAGAGGGAGGTTTCTGCTCAGGTCTCCTTCAGGCAGCTGTTGAGCACTGAAGGCTCACACCTTGCTTTGGCTTAGGCTCAGGAGAGGACACAGTAGGTTGAACATCTGCTGCTTCTGCTGAGTCAGCTGTCTGGAGCTGTGGCTTTGGGTAGCTCTTCCATGCAGTAGAGCATGGCACTGTAGAATGATAGAATGGGAAGGTTGGAAGAGACCTCAAGGATCATCCAGTTCCAACCCCCTGCCATAAACAGGGACACCTCCCACTAGCACAGCTCACTCAAGGCCTCCTCCAACCTGGCCTTGAACACCTCCAGGGAGGGAGCAGCCACAACCTCCCTGGGCAACCTGTGCCAGTCTCTCACCACCCTCACTGCAAACAACTTCCTCCTCACATCCACTTTCAATCTCCCCTCTGACACTCCAAACCCATTCCCCTTGTCCTGCCATTCCCAGCCCTTGGCAATAGTCCCTCCCCAACCTTCCTGCAGCCCCCTTCAGACCCTGCAAGGCCACTCCAAGCTCTCCTGGAAGCCTTCTCCTCTCCAGGCTGNAGAGCCAAGGGGCACAATCCCCTCCCTTGCCCTGCTGCCCACACTGCTCTTGCTGCAGCCCAGCACACAGTTGCTGTCTGGGCTGCACTCACACTGCACAGCCTCAGGTTGAGTTTTTCATCAACAGCTTTTTAGAGCCTGTGCCAATCCCTGACCACTCTTGCAGCAAAGAAAGTTTTCCTCATCTCCAACCAAACCCTCCCCTGGCATCATTCCAGGCTATTTCCTTGTATCACCTGAGACTAGGGAGCAGAACCCAACCCCCACCTGGCTGCAGTTTGCTTTCAGGTAGCTGCAGACAGCAATGAGCTCTGCCCTCAGCCTCCTCCAGGCTGCACAACCCCAGCTCCCTCAACTGCTCCTCCTCAGCTCTGTTCTCCAACCCCTGCCCCAGCTTCAGCTCCTCCTGGCACGCTGGGGAGCAGCTCTGGGTGGCTGCTGGCCACAGGCAGGGCTGTGTTGGACTCCATCAGGTCCAATGCCCTCACTGAAAGCTGCACTTCAGCTTCCCCCAGCACGCTGGAGCCAATCACCACTGCTGCGAGCTTGTGTATGGTTGTGTCCCAGACAATGATAGGATGGGATTAGATGTCCTTGGGAGAAAATTCTGCTTATTAACAAACAGAGACCAAATCCTTTATTCCATTTCTTAATGTCAGGGGCAGCTCAGCAGCAGATTTTTTGGCCCTGGTTTGAGGCAGTGCTAGGGCAGGGTGGACGTGGATGGATTTAGGCCGCAGAGGCAGTTGTTTGCAGACGTGCTGCACCCTGAGGCCCCTCTGCTGAGCAGGAGGATTGCTTCTGACAGCAGATCTTGGCCTTCCAACAAGGACTGCTTCAGGTCTTCCTTCAGCACTGCACAGCTGTGGCAACTGAATAAGCTTTCTCTCCTCACTTGGCATTTCTGCTCAGGTAGAGCATCAGCAGGGCAGGGTAAAGCAAAGCAGCAGAACTCTTGTGATTTAACAAGAGTTTGGGTCAGCATCTGGAAGCAGCCTTGAAATAACACTGGCAGTGCCCCAGGGCCTTCTGGCAGCCATCTTCAGCAAACACAAGAGTCAGATGGTGGAAGGAGGAGGAAAACCATTTTGTATTCCTCCTCTGTGGGCTGGGGAGAGTTGGGGCTGTGCAGCCTGGAGAGGAGAAGGCTTCCAGGAGAGCTTGGAGTGGCCTTGCAGGGTCTGAAGGGGGCTGCAGGAAGGCTGGGGAGGGACTACTGACAAGGTCTGGGAATGGCAGGACAAGGGGAATGGGTTTGGAGTGGTAGAGGGGAGATTGAAAGTGGATGTTAGGAAGAAGTTGTTTGCAGTGAGGGTGGTGAGAGACTGGCACAGGTTGAGGGTGGTGAGACACTGGCAGAGGTTGAGGGTGGAGAGAGACTGGCACAGGTTGAGGGTGGTGAGAGACTGGCACAGGTTGATGGTGGGGAGACACTGGCACAGGTTGAGGGTGGTGAGACACTGGCACAGGTTGAGGGTGGGGAGACACTGGCACAGGTTGCCCAGGGAGGTGCTTGAGGCCATCCCTGCAGACATTTAAGATCAGATTCGATGTGTCCCTGTGCAGCCTGCTCTGGCTGGAGATGTCCCTGCTGCCTGCAGGGGGGTTGGCCAAGATGCCTTTGGAGGGTCCCTTCCAACCCAGTGCAGTCTGTGAAGCTGTGGCATGGCTGCCCACTCGTGATTCAAGCACTTGTGTGGTTGCTCTCCTCTGCATGACAAAATCAGCTGCTGGATGACAGTGAAGGAGCAGCTCCCCTTAGTGACAGTGATGCACCAACAGCTCTTGGTGCCACTCACACCATCAGCACTTAGGTCAGGATGGTTTGTGACAGGTGTGGCTGGTCAGAGCTGAGCTGGCATCACCAATGCCTGTTACCCTCTGTGTGCATCCTCCTGTGACCGAGAGCCAAAAGCTTCTGCATCCAACAATGCAGAGGGAGATTGGTGGAAATGCTCCCCCAGTGGTGCTGAAATAAGCAACTTCCACTGCCCCTTGTTCAGCTTGGAGAGCTCTGCAGTGACTCTTTGGCCTTTTTTATTAGCCCTGGTATTTCTGCTGCTGTTTCTCACTTCTTCCCAGCATTTGTTCTCTCCGAAATAACTTCCTCATACCCCAGTTGATAGGCTCCATAACTTCTGAGATGTCAGCCTTCTGCCTCCCCACCCCACGGAGCCAGTGGTGGGCCTTAGCTATCTGATTGTAGCAAAACATGGAAATATGCTGGCCCCATGATCTGCTGACCATATATAGGCTGGAATAGCCTTTGGAAAGATGCTGGTGGATATCTCTGATCAGCACAGGGCGATCAGAAAGCATCGCCAAGCAGCCACCCTAGCGGGCGCCTCTCAGGCACTCCTGAGCCACAGGCCCACACAATGGCTCAGCTTGGAAGGGACCTCAGAGATCAGCTACTGCAACCCCCCCCCTTGCCCTGCCCAGGGACACCTCCCACCAGCCCAGGTTGCTCAAGGCCTCATCCAACCCGGCCTTGAGCATCTCCAGGGAGGAAACATCCACAGCCTCCCTGGGAGACCTCTTCCAGAGCCTCACCAGCATCATACTGCAGAACTTCTTCCTCAGCTCCACTCTAACCCTGCTCTGCCTCAACTTCAAACCATTCCCCCTCGGCCTGGTCTCTACACACTCTCAGCAAAAGTCTCTCTGCAGGATCCCTTCAGGCACTGGCAGCAGCTCTGAGGTCCCCCCAGAGTCTTCTCCAGGTTGCACCCCCCCAGCTCCCTCAGCCTGTGCTCACTCCAGCCCTTGGAGCACCTTTGTGGCCTCCTCTGGCCTCACTCCAGCACCTCTGTGTCCTTCTCCTGGGGACAGCAGAGCTGGAGGCAGGATTGGAGATGAGGTCTGAGCAGAGCAGAGCCAAGAGGCACAATCCCCTCTCCTGCCCTGCTGCCCACACTGCTGTGGCTGCAGCCAGCACACAGCTGCCTGCTGGGCTGCAGGAGGGCACTGCTGGCTCCTGGGGAGCTGCTCAGCACCCAACAGCCCCAAGGCTCTTTCTTCAGGGCTGCTCTCAACCCCCTCTGCACCCAGCCTGGATTTGTGCCTGGGGTTGGCCCGACCCAGCTGTGGGACCTCTGGGAAGATGCCATCTTCCTGAGCAGCTCCTTCTCAGGAAGGCAGTGATTCACTTTTATGGATGATCTGACAGGCAGGATGCAAGGCTCAGAGCAGCAGCTGCATGAAGCTGAGCACACAGCCACATCTTGGGAATGGAGTGTCCCAAAGGGGAGCAGGAAGAAGGGATTCAGAGCTGACATCATTCCCACTGAAGCTGATCTCTGAGAACTTTGACAGTGATTTCTACTTCTCAGCTGTCTCACAGGAGCTGCTTCTCTGTTGTGCAACAGCAGGGACAGGCTGTAGCTACCTGCTATGGTGGTGCTGCTGCACCATGAACTGCGACACGGCTATGGAGAACTCACATCCAGGGTCCTGGAAAAGCCTTTAGCAGCACTCAGGGCCAAAGCTGAGCCAAGGGGCACTGAGCAGACCTGGTGTGTTCCAGCAGTGACATGTGACAGCTCAGCATCCCAGCATGGTGGGGTGGGAAGGGACCTCTGGAGATGATCCAGTCCAGCCCCCTGCTCAGGCAGGGCACCCACAGCAGCTTGCTCAGGACCATGAAGTCCATCTGGGCTTGGAACCTCTCCAGAGGACACTCCACAGCCTCTCTGGGCAGCCTGCTCCAGGCCTCCAGCACCCTCACAACAAACAACTTTCTCCTCCTGCTCAGATGGAACCTCCTGGGTGCCAATCTGTGCCCACTTCCCCTTGGCCTAGCCCTGGGCACCACTGAGCAGAGTCTGGCCCCAGGCTCTTGCCCTCCACAGCTCCTTCAGCTCTTGCTGAGCACTGCTCAGCTGCCCTCTGGGGCTGCTCTTGTGCAGGCTCTCAGCCCCAGGGCTCTCAGCCTTTGCTCCTGCCAGAGCTGCTCCAGGCCCCTCAGCAGCTCTGCAGCCTCCCCTGGGCTCTCTCCAACAGTTCTCTGTCCCTCTTGACCTGGGAAGCCCAGAACTGCACCCAGCACTCCAGATGTGGTCTCACTAAGGCAGAGAGAACCTCCCCTGCCCTGCTGGCCACCCTCTGTTGAATGCACCCCAGGGCCTCATTGCCCTTCTTGGCCACCAGAGCCCATTGTTGGCTCCTGGGAACTTGCTGTCCCCCAGCACTGCCAGCTCCTTCTCTGTGGAGCTGCTTCCCAGCAGGTCTCCCCTTAGCTGCAGGAGGTTGTTTCTCCCCAGGGGCAGGACTCCACACTTGCCCTCACTGAGCTTCATGATGTTCACCTCTGCCCAACTCTGCAGGTCTGGCTGAATGGCAGCACAGTCTGAGGGGTGCCAGCCACTGCTGCTGGTCTGCATCACCAACTCTGCCTTGTCACATCTCACTTCTAGTTCTGTTGAGGTTGTCAGGATCTTATACAATCATAGAATCATAGAATGGGAAATTTGGAAGGGACCTCCAAGCTAAGCCAGTTCCAACCCCCTGCCATGGGCAGGGACACCTCCCACTAGCACAGGGCACTCAAGGCCTCATCCAACCTGGCCTTGAACACCTCCATGGAGGTTGTGGAGCACAGAAGACCTGCAGGGAGGTTGTGGAGCACAGAATCACCCAACGTGATCAAAGATCACGTTGGGTGATTCTGTGCTCCACAACCTCCCTGGGCAACCTGTGCCAGTGTCTCACCACCCTCAACCTGTGACAGTCTCTCACCACCCTCAACCTGTGACAGTCTCTCACCACTCTCAACCTGTGCCAGTGTCTCACCACCCTCAACCTGTGCCAGTCTCTCACCACCCTCACTGCAAACAACTTCCTCCTAACATCCACTTTCAGTCTCCCCTCTGACACTCCAAACCCATTCCCCTTGTCCTGCCATTCCCAGCCCTTGGCAATAGTCCCTCCCCAGCCTTCCTGCAGCCCCCTTCAGACCCTGCAAGGCCACTCCAAGCTCTCCTGGAAGCCTTCTCCTCTCCAGGCTGCACAGCCCCAACTCTCTCATCCCTTTTTTTTAGCAATTGATGTGACTCACAGAGCCAAGTGGGCACCTGGCAATGGCAGCTGGGGTGGGCAGGGGGTCAGGCATGAGGGGAGCGGTGCAGGCTGAGAGCTGCGGCGCTGCCTTCTCTCTGTAAACTGATTGGTGCTAAGAATAACCTGCCTGGACAGTGTCCTACAGCACGCTGCAGCCCGAAGGGCATTTGGGTCTGACAAACGAAGGCTAATAGAGAGAAGCTGTTGCCATCCGAGCGTGCGGATTGAAACCATGTGCGGGGCGAGCGCGGCGGAGCCTCTGCGGACAGCCCCGCGGTGGGGGCGGCGCAGGGTGGGAGCAGCCTTCGCAGAGCGCCAGGCTCTACCCTGCTCTTCTTCAGCCTCTGCCACCAGGGAAACAGCGAAGGCTGACTCCAGCGAGAAAACCTCCAGCTCAGATCCTAATCGCTGCCTCCGAGATGTTTGCTTTGGAAACCCCTCGCCGGGGTTCCTGTCCCGCTGCTCTCCGCATGCTCTCCCTGGACACTTAGAGGCTTTTGCTCCGCCTGGGCTTGGACTCGGTCCCAGGAGTGTGCTCAGTGTCAGCCAGGCAGGCAGCAGAGAGCGTGCGTGCTGCAAGAGCAGCCGCTGGGTGCTGTCCCCGCGGTGCCCACACGCTGGGCACACAGTGCTGCCAGCTGTGCCCCAGGGAGAGCCCAAAGGCAGGCAGCAGATGCAGGCGGAGCCCGCAGAGAGCGGGGAGGAAGCTTTGGTTCCAGGGGTGTTTTAGCATCCATCGCTTTCTGCTTGTCTGCTTACAGCCCTCTTGTCCTTCCCTCGTGGTCTGAAGGGAGTGACAGACACTGAGTTTTAACTTGGCAACAATATTTTTATGTGGGAAAAAAAAAATGATTGCACCTCCTGGTTCCTCCCACCTCGGGAGGAGATGCTGAGCAGAGCAGTGGGGGCAAACACCTCACCCAAGCACTGCAGCCTGAGGGGCAAGAACAGGTCAGGCACAGTGCAGAGGCTGTGACACCTGTAAGCAGGGTGCCTGTGGCTGGGTGTGATGTACCTGCCTCAGACTGACAGAGATTCACAGTGTGGTTTGGGTTGGAAAGGACCTTGAAGATCATCCAGTTCCAACCCTCTGCCATGCCCAGGGACACCTCCCAACAGCACAGGGTGCTCAAGGCCTCATCCAACCTGGTCTTGAACACCTCCAGGGAGGTTGTGGACCATAGAAATTCTGTGCTCCATAACCTCCCTGGGCAATCTGTGTCAGTCTCTCCCCACTCTCGCTCTCAACAGTCCCACAAAGACCAGCAGCAGCTGCCAGGAAGGTGTTTGTGAGCCCACAGCCCCTTGGCCATGCCAGCAGCATGCTCTGTGTTATGTCCCATCACACACCACCCAGCAGCAAGGCTGGCACCACCTCTCCTGCTCAAGCTTAGCCCCAACTGCCCCCTCAGAGGCTGGCAGGGCTCAGTACCCGACTCTCCATCACAGCAGTACTCAGGGGACTCATCTCCACCCTCACTCTCCCCTCTCCCAGNNCCTCCCACCTCCTGTGCCCCTCTCCCTGCCACTCCCAACCCTTGCCCAAAGTCCCTCCCCAGCTCTCCTGCAGCCCCTTCAGGCACTGCAAGGCTGCTCTGAGCTCTCCCTGCAGCCTTCTCTTCTCCAGGCTGCACAGCCCCAACTCTCCCAGCCTGGCCCCACAGCACAGCTTCTGCAGCCTCTCAGCATCTCTGTGGCCTCCTCTGGAGCCTCTCCAGCAGCTCCAGGGCCTCCTTGTGCTGGGCTGCCCAGAGCTGGAGGCAGTGCTGCAGGTGAGGGCTGAGCAGAGCAGAGCAGAGGGGCAGAATCCCCTCCCTGTGCTGCTGGTCACACTTTTTCTCACACAGCCCAGGGTACAGCTGGCTTTTCTAGGCTGCAGCTGACAATCCTTCACAGGCCCAGTCCTTGTAGGTTTTCCATGCAGATACTGCATCAGGAGCTGGTACCCAAGCACCAGCTGAATCAATTGTTGAGGTCTCTGAGGACACAGCAGCATCCAGACAGCAGCACTTTGGCTGTGGGCAGGGAACACATCAGAGGGACCTTCAGGGCTGCTGTTGTTACAGCACCACAAGTCAAGTCAGAAAGGCCTGCAGAAGCACTGCCACCAGTCAGCTCTCAGGAGGTGTTAGTGGGATGAAGCTGCCTGCAGGAAAGCTTTCAGCCAGGGGGAATTCTGACTCCAGGGCAGATCTTTACCATGAGGGTAGTGGAACACTGCAACAGGTTGCCCAGGGAGGTGGTTGAGGCTCATCCCTGGAGATATTCAAGGTGAGGCTGGACAGGGCTGTGGGCAGCCTGCTCTGGTTGAGGATGTTCCTGCTGAGTGCAGAGCGGGTTGGACTGGGAGACCTTTGGAGGTCCTTTCCTACCCAGAGCATTCTGTGGTTCTGTGATCTTGCCAGGTGCTGTGTCACCACCACTGCCCCATGGGCTGGCTTTAAGCCAGGAGTGCTCCTATCATGCAGCACAAGGTGTGGGAATTGTGTTTTAGGAAGGGCTCACTCAGGTGTGTGTCTGGGGCTGGTGATTGCATCTTGGGCAATGTGTTCATTGCTGTCAGTTGCTGTGCAGTGTGGTTATCCTACCTCTGGAGGTTGTTAAGCATTGTCCTGGCCCCCTCAGAAACACTTCAGTGAAATTTAGCTGTTCAAAGGTTCATAAGGCTGAAGGCTACTGAATGATCACAGAATCCCAGCATGGTGGGGTTGGACAGAGAAGGGATGGCCTGGCAGGGTCTCTGCTGCCAAACTTGCCCTGCCCTTGGGTGCTGCAGAGAAGAGAGCTCACCCCAGGGTGCTGGCATGCCTGCCAGGGCAGGGTGAGCACCATGTCCATCCCCAACAAGCAGGCATGGCTGGGCACAGGGCAAGTGACAGCTCCAAGAGTGCAGGTAGAGAACCAGGAGCATCTGCCAGGCAGAGAGAGCTGCCTGCTGCAGGAGGAGAGGGTGCAGCTCCCAGTGGTGCTGCAGGGGGTGGGCTCCAAAAGAAAGCTTGAGGCCCTGTTTGCTTTCTGTGGCTGCATCCAAAAGAGCAGCAAGTTGCCTGGGCTGGGGGCACACTGAGCTGCTGTCCCAGCTGCAACCTGCAGAGCCTGCACAGACTGGGGCAGGGCTTTGCAGTGTGGCAGCAGCATCTGCTCTGCTGCACTGACCCTGCACTGCCAGGACAGAGACACTCAGATCACTGTCTGGGGCAGCAGCATCCTTCTGTGGTGCCATAGAACCCTGGATGTTTTGATGTGTTTTGATTGGAAGAGACATTTAAAAGCATTGAGTCCAACCCTTAACCCAGTACTGCCAGGGCACCACTAACCCATGGCCCTCAGCACCACATCTGCAGAGCTCTGAAAGCCCTCCAGGGATGGGGACTGCCCTGGGCAGCCTGGGCCAGGGCTTGATGACCCTTTAGGGGAAGAAATCTTTCCTCATATCCAACCTAGACCTACCCTGGTGCAAGCTGTTTCCTCTTGCCCTGTCATTTGTTACCTGGGAGAGGAGACAACCCCCACTTGGTTCCAACCTCCTTTCAGAGAGTTACAGAGAGCAATGAGATCTCCCCTCAGCTTCCCCTTAGACTGCAGAGCCCCAGTTCCCTCAGCTGCTCGTCACAAGATTTGTGCTCAAGACCCTTATTTACTCTTCTCTGGACAACCTCCAGCACGCTACAGAGTCACAGAAAGGGCTGGGTTGGAAGGGACCTCCAGAGCTGATCTAGTCCACCCCCCTCTGCAGTCACCAAGGGTACCCTCAACAATCAGGTTGCCCAGAACCCTGTCGAGCTTCTGTGCCCTTGCTGCCGTGCTGGGGCTGCCAGCAGGCTGACAGATCCCTGCGGGACGTGTAGGCAGGTTAAACCCTGGCTGAGGCAGCTCTCCGGAGGGGCAGAGCTGGCTCCAGCCGCAGCCGTGCGCAGCTCGCAGCCCTGCAGCTCCCTCTCTGCCCATCTGCGCCGGGATGCGCAACCCCTGCTTTGTGTCTCGTGGTGTTAATAATCCCCTGGATGTCTTTGTTTAAAGTACTGCAGCGGGAAGTGCTATTTTAAGGCTCCATTGAGGCGGAGCGGAATGCGATTCCCTCCTCCCGCCGGACACTTCGCACTCGCTGCTTATCTGCTGCGCGCTGCTATTTTGTCTAAGGCGCGGCGGAGGTTCGCTCCCTTCGCGGTTCCCCTTTCCCAATTTACATTTCATGTGGTTGCAGCAGCCACAACAGTCCGCAGCAGCTCATGTCCCTGCGTTCCTGCTGCCCGGGACACGCAGCCGAGGCGGTGGTTAGGTGGTAGGGCTGCGCTCCGGGAGATGCCAAGGGTCGGGTCCTGCCTGGTGCTTGCTGGGCAGACCCTGGAGCTGGCGAGTTGGACTCACGGAGAAGGTTCAGCTTGCTCACAGCTCGTCAAGTAGCTCGGAAGGGTGTTTGGTACTTCAGCTGGAGATAAGGCTCAGCTGATCTGCTGCGTGCTCCCAAAGTATTTTTGTTTCCTAAAGTGCCTCTGAGTGAGGCTCCTTCCCCTGGGGGCTGAATCGCTGTGGGAGAGGTCCTGGTGGAAACACTGCTGGACTGGATGGAATATGCTCTGTGGCAGTCAGCACAGCAGGTCTGGACCCTGTGCTCTGTGGCAGTCAGCACAGCAGGTCTGGACCCTCTGCTCTGTAGCAGTCAGAACAGCAGGTCTGGACCCTGTGCTCTGTGGCAGTCAGCACAGCAGGTCTGGATTCTCTGCTCTGTGGCAGTCAGCACAGCAGGTCTGGACCCTCTGCTCTGTGGCAGTCAGCACAGCAGGTCTGGACCCTGTGCTCTGTGGCAGTCAGCACAGCAGGTCTGGATTCTCTGCTCTGTGGCAGTCAGCACAGCAGGTCTGGACCCTGTGCTCTGTGGCAGTCAGCACAGCAGGTCTGGA
>VWZE01018648.1:2759-21421 GCA_013396675.1 Eubucco bourcierii
GAGCATCCACAACCTCCCTGGGCAACCTGTGCCAGTGCCTCACCACCCTCAACTGGAACAAACTTCCTCCTAACATCCAGTCTAAATCTCCCCTCTGCCAGTTTAAACACATTGCCCCTTGTCCTGTCGTTGCAAGACCTTGTAAATTATCCTTCCCCAGCCTTTCTGGCCCCCTTCAGATACTGGAATGCTACTATCAGGTCCCCTTGAAGCCTCCTCTTCTCCAGGCTGAAGAGCCCCAACTCTCTCAGCCTGTCCTCATAGGAGAGCTGCTCCAGCCCTCTGATCATCTTTGTGGACCTCCTCTGGACCCGCTCCAACACTTCCATGTCCTTCCTTTGCTGAAGGCTCCAGAACTGCACACAGTACTCCAGGTGGGGTTTGACAAGAGCAGAGTAAAGTGGCAGAATCACCTCCCTTGCCCTGCTGGCCACGCTGCTCTTGATGCAGCCTAGGACTCGGTTGGCTGTCTGGACTGCATGTGCACGCTGCAGGCTCATGTTGAGTTTTTCATCAACCCAGACTCCAAGGTCCTTTTCCTCAGGGCTGCTCTCCAGCCATTCACCACCCAAAAAAGATAAACATTTATTTATTAATATGCAGCTTTTATTTGTGGTACAGGACCTTCAGAAAACTATGTATAATTATTTTAAAGCTATTTGGGGTTGCTTCTGGCCCCAGTTTCACAAGTGCAGGGTAACATTTTCTCTGTTCTTCCAAATCAGAGTTTTGATCCCAAGTGCAGAGAACCTGAGTTGTACATATTATGTATGTATTCACATACATAAATATAACACATAGTATAATTATACCAGATTAAAGGCAAGACTAAAGCACTCAAAGAATGTGGCTACAAAGGAAGAGCTTTTATCAGAGGATATATAGGAGAGTTTTTCAAAGTTTTTTGGTGCCAAGATTTTTGTCACTGAGAAAAATGAATTTATGTCAGTGTCCTTTCTACAATGATAATGAAGACATTATTCCATTGTATATAAAGCATTGTTCAGTTACATTACAGTACATTGCAGCTTTCTTGAAAAATGATCATTGACATTTTGTCATCATATGCACTGAACAGAAATCTCTTCATGGACTAGTGCTCTTAATGAAGCGCATACATATAGGATAGCTGACTATGTTAAAGAAGATTATCCTAATAATGAGGTGTAAAAAAAAGAATGTGAATTAAAAAGAAAATTGAGTTAGTATATGACCTCTTGGTGGGAAAAGCACTGTTGTTAGATAAGGGATTTATCTAGCTGAAATATACCACAGGAAAATACAAAAACTGAAATTCCAGTATTTCCTCATCCTGAAAATCTTTGTGTTGCAATCCTCAAACACCCAAGTCTCCTCAACTTCACCTGTTTCCTGTGTGATAGTATCAGTTTCTTTAGACAGTTCTTCTGCACTGCGTAAGATCAAGAACTTGAAACCTAAGGCTGTTTACACATATGTTAGTAAAACTTAATCTTTCTTGGTAATGATCTGAGTGGAGGGGTGAGGTCGGGCGTCAGGTAGAGGCACAGGATCATACTGATTAGCCTTTTTCTAATGGAGAACTACAGAACTGAGGACACAAGTTCTATAAGCCTAGAAATAAGTTCTTATAGTAGTATTCTCCCCATAAAAAAACCTCATGCACCTGGTATCATAAACATTCTTTTGCAGAACTTTATTTTAGTGCTGAATGTTTGCAGTCCTATTGACTCCAGTGCACTATCTAGAGCACACCTCTGAAAACTACCTTTGCCATGCCATGACCTCATTTGCAGAGGCAAAGCTACATTTTACCAGATCTTTTTTTGAACCAGTTTGTGGGGACTGTAAACCACAACCTTGGTTTCCAAGGATTATAAAACCATTCTCTTTGAAAGTAGTTGTTGAAGAATAAAAATTCATGATGCAGCATTAAATTACTGCTCATTTTCCTGTAGTTTATTACAAATTGGGTGTAACTATGTCCCTCCAGAAATCACTTGAAAAGATTTAATTTTATCTAACTGCTGGGCCAGAGCAGGTACAACCATGTGAGAAAACTTTAAGATATATTCTTTACAGTTCTTTTTCACTTTTTCTATTTTATTTATACTTGATTTAATCTAGCTATTTTAATTTGAAATTGAATGTCAAATCAGACACTCTCTGTAGAACATAATATGGTAACAACCCAGGGAAGAATTCCTCTATTGTAGAGCTGACAGCGCAGTGCAGCCACTCTTCTGTTCACTATAATTTGCCCAGTGTTTGGGGAATGCACATTGAAACAGTGTATGTTTAATTTTATTTACTAACTGAATACACAGCATGTATTTTTAAATCTGAGACATGAGGAGTGTGGTGAGATGGAATTGTAGAGTTTACCTACAGGTCTAAAGGGATCTGTCTAGAGCTAGTCATCACCTTAGGGTGTACATACATTCAGTCATTGATTCTTGGGCTTTTTTTTTTGTTTGTTTTGTTTTTTTTTTTAAACCTACTGAGTATTAATAAGCATTTACATTTCAAATGAGTCCATTTTTACTGATGTGAGAGATGTGTTTTGCACTTACGTAGCTGAAAAGTTCGGGCAAGTAGAAGGTATGAATCACGTGCTGAGAAAGCAAAGAAACTGTCTTGGTGGTGGAGAAGCACTGCTAGCTAAAGAGCTGGTGAGATCAGTAGAGAGGTAAAGTGGTCAGAGGTAGGGATAATTTCCACTTCAGAAGGCAATTTGCCTCTCCATTTTTCTGGAACAAAACTAAGAACTTTGTTTAATGTACAATTTAAGAACTTTGTTTAATGTATCATATGTGACACAAACATGATACAAGCCTCTACATTTTCATGGATATATATGAGCTAGGTTTTAAAATAAATTACTGATGTAGCTTTCAGCAAAGGTCTCCTGGAAAACAAATCCACAATTGAATTTCAAAACTTTTAACCAAAAATCAAATCTAAACTTTAAAAAAAAAAAAAAAAAAATTACCTTGAGTTTTCCCTCCTGAATACTGATTATGGTCTATCTGTTGCTATGGTCTTGATACAGTTCTTGCAGAACAGTGAAGTTCTTACAAAAATTGCAAACACATTGACACTTGCTCTTTGGCTGAATAAATGTGCAGAAAGTCTCTGTAGAATTTCATGATGCATGTTATCCTCAGAACAACATGGATATGAGTTAAGTGTAGAGTCCTGCACCTGGGGAGGAAAAATAAACTGCACCAGTACAGACTGGGAGATGATCTGCTGGAGAGCAGCCCCATGGGAGAGGGACCTGAGAGTCCTGGTGGATAACAAGTTATCTATGGGACAACAATGTGCCCTTGTGCCCAAGAAGGCCAGTGGGATACTGGAGTGTATTAAGAAGAGTGTATCCAGGAGATCAAGGGAGGTTCTCTTCTCCTTCTACTCTGCCCTGGTGAGACCTCATCTTGAGTACTGCATTCAGTTTTGGGCATTTCAGTTTAAGAGGGACAGGGATCTGCTGGAAAGGGTCCAGCAGAGGGCTGTGAGAATGATTTGGGGACTGGAGCACTGCCTTATGAGAAGAGGCTGAGGGACCTGGGACTTTTTCGTCTGGAGGAGAGAAGACTAAAAGGGGATTTAATGAATGTTTATAAATACCTGAGGACTGGGGGTCAGGAAGGGGGGCACAGGCTCTTACTTGCTCTCTGTGATAGGACAAGGTGCAATAGATGTAAGTTGCAGCACAGTTAAGTTCCATCTCAACATAAGGGCTAACTTCTTTATTGTAAGTCACAGACCACTGAAACAGGATCCCCAGAGAGGTTGTGGAGTCTCCTTCTCTGGAGACTTTCAAGGCCTATCTGGATATGTTCCTCTGTGACCTGAGCTAGGTTGTACGGTCCTGCTCTGGCAGGGCGATTGGACTCGATGATCTCTCTGGGTCCCTTCCAACCCCTGACATCCTGTGAGCCTATAATACCCAAACCCAAGCTGCATTTAGAGACAAAGAAAAGCTGAATTTGGAAGGATTCTAATGACATATCCTTCAAGGCCATTGCTACTTCATCCACTGCACTGTGCGTCACAGAATCACAGAATGTCAGGGGCTGAAAGGGGCCTCAAAAGGTTATCCACTCCAACCTCCCTGTCAGAGCAGGATTACCTACACCAGATCACACAGGAATGCATCCAGGAGGGTTTTGAGTATCTCCAGAGAGGGAGGTTCCACAACTTCCCATGGCAGCCTGTTCCAGTGTTCTGTCACCCTCATAATGAAAAAAAAAGTTTCTTCATGTTTGAATGGAACTTCCTATACTTCAGCTTCCACCCATTGCCCCTTGTTCTGTCATTGGGCACCTCCAACAACTGCCTGACTCCATCCTCTTGGCACTTACCCTTTACATATTTAAAACCATTAATGAGGTCATTCTAGTAGAAAGATGAAATAAAGGCCTATGTATTCAGAAACACTCCTTAGCTTTCATTTAATTTCTGTTACTCCCTTTTCACTTTCATTCCTTCAGGACTTTATCACACCTCACCGTTGATTAGACTATTTGATTATGAACTTTGTGAGAGTGTACATGTCTTGTTACATATCTGTGTGTTTCTCAGCACACTAGAACTTGAGCCCTCATACTGTCTTGTAGAACTGAGAACTTCTCACATTATGATTCAACAGCACAAGATTCTAATAAATGCGGCTTTGTTTTTAAGAACTAAGAATCACCATGAATAAATATGCAGAAATGTTTCATGTACATCTCGCATGCTTCACTGTGGATTAAGATAACTCCAATAGATCGAAAAACTGTTTAGGAGGGCAAGGCATCCTCTATACCTACTAATTGTAAACATGCCTATGAAATACAGTATCTGAAATTATATCAGAGCAAGCTGGTTAGGTTACACTTTGTACAGTGCATTGCTTCTAGAATTTATGTCAAAATTTAGTTCAAATTACTACAACTGAGCTTTAAATTCCTGGACTGCTAATAGAGAGTTAACATTAGAACTCTGTGGGTGTTGCTGTACTTTTGTTGATGTCAGGATAACATTGAATTCCTATATACAGGTATTCCAATCCTGAAATAGCTGGTGTTAAATCTCTCAGTTGTCAGCACCAGTTCTGCATTACCAAAAAGCACACTTGGGAAGACAGCTAATACTTTGAAGGGCACATGGCATGAATAGTAATGAACCCACATCAAAAACCACGCACTTACTTACAAGAAGTCATGCTGGAGGCTCTGATGTCCTCTAAACTCTCATCTTGGTACATGATCACTATTCATTTTTATCTGCTATGGCATAATCAGTAAGTACACTGTGCTTGTGATAGAACTTTGTTTATAAATACAGTGCAGCACAGAAGGAGGAGGTGCAGTTACTGTTTTCACTGTTCTGTCATCATGACTCATTTGTTTTCATGACATTCAAATAATGACTTTCAAGGGCGCATTAAAAAGCCTGTTTTTGTACAAAGTTGTGCATAAGGGACAGCTGAGTGTGCTCCGATTGGAGATGGGTAGTTTTCCAGAGTTTTTCGGTCAACCTAACCTGTGTTGTCTGTTCTAGCATTGTGGGTTTTAAGAGGCAAAAGAGTAAGAAAAGGGAGAGATTGTAGGTTATTGCTATGCTGGTCTCTTTGTGTTTCTGAAAAGCCAATGTATGCTAATGATTCTCAACCCTATTGTATAGCAAAATTTCTTAAGATTGATAATTTAAATCTTATTAGAAAGTATAACATTATATATTATCATTATTTATTATGTGAGAGCTATCAGATCCCATATAGAAGTGACACAATTGATGTATTGTCTAGCAGTGAAACTACTGCAGAACTCTCAACTCCTCCTTTTTCTAATATATTCTTTTGAAGGAATACTTCCATGTAATTAAGTCCATATTAATCTCTAGTTTCATTTATGAATGCTAATAGACACTGTTGCACAGTTTGCCACACTATGTTTTAAGAGTTTGTTGATGTTACTGTGAACTGCTAGGCAGGAGTCATTTCAGAACACAGATTTATCCAGATCCTTTCTTTCAACAACAGTATCTGCTTTGGGTTACTCTACTGCATTTGTTGCCACTAAATTGAGATACAGAGACTTGATCCAGTCAGTGCTCAGCGGGTGGATGCTAGAGGAAACAGCTCATTCCTTACTGAATTCAGCATAAATATGGTCTAGGATTAGAAGACTGGAGTAAAGATTTTAGAAGATACTTTAGAGAACTGCTAGAAATTAATTCAGTATTTGATCTGTGTACATTTTGTTGTAGATATTGTAAGATTTTTTAAAAAACAATAGTAAAAAAATCTATTGCATGAAATAAATCAATGAATGACAATAAAATCCTGCCATCTTAGAACATTATTTATCAATTATTTTGTCTTGTTTTGATTGCAAATCTATTCCTATACATGTATTTGAGTTGTATTCCTCTGAGGGTGCAGACTTGAAGTAGGTAAAATATGGTGGCTGGGAGAAAGACTTGTAATGTAATTACATTTTTTCTAGAGCTTTGCCTTTAGTTCTTAGCAGAGGTCCCAGAACAGTGGAAAGGGACAAAGCCTGAGAGGCAGTGATATAGTGCTCAAGATTCCTGCAGTCCTTCTACTCCTGTTCTTATATTGTTTAAACCTGAAATCTAGGCTGTCCCCAGCTGTGATTGCTGGAAGCTGGTACTGTTTGCTCTCCTAGGCTGAGAACTGTGGTGTCCTAGGGCAATGCCAGATACTGTAGTATTAACGAAAAGCACTTTACATGCTTGTCTTTCCATATCAGGGCAAAGAAACATATGTGTGGAAAGCCCTTGAGTAGCTATGCACGAAGTTAACCACAAAAAATTCCTGATTTGACTTTAAATAATTTTACAGATTTATGTATACTTTATCAAGGGTTTTCATTCTTGTTTCATAAGCATTGGGATTAATCTTGATATTAGAGAAGAATGGCAAATGAATAAATTTGAGATAAAGTTGTAATAGCCACATATGTAAAACTTGACACAACCAAATAGAGGTTCTGAAATGAAACTTAATGTATGTGACAAATTGGAAGCTGATTAACCTGTTGGTAATGATGTCCTTGTGAATGAACACATCACTGGGTTTTCCAAAACTAGTATTATTCAAATAACAACATGAGAATTAAGTTGATATGAAATAGGGATGTGTAATTCTAAACAGTAAAGATGAACATTCTTTCTAATTGTTATCCATTAAGTGAAATAACTACAGATTTTTTTAGGCATCTCTGTACTTACACATATTTTTGAGCAAGTATAGAATAAGAAAATGTAGATGGGTTCAACTATGACTGCAGGTGGTGATAGTTTGGGAGTTACCTGCCCCCTCTCCCTATGAAAGTCATCCAGACTGGACTCAGCCAGCTGGAAGTNGACAGTTGTGATGGTTTGGGAGTTTCGTGACGCCCCCCCCCCCCCCCCCCCCCCCCCCCTCCTTGTAAAATGACCCAGACTAGAACTCAACCGTCTGGAAGTTAAGGACTGGAGCTCTATTTACAGCTCAGCACAATGTACAAGCAGATATATACACTATATACAGGAATATTTACAGAAATATACAAATTAAAGGTAATACAGAAACACAACACCCCTCCCAGAAATCAGAGACCCCAGGAGGGGCTTCTAACCACCCTTCCACCTTCTGCCCGTCCCTGTACCTTACTCCAAGGTTTGCCTTATGTGCAAGTTGAATTAGGAGGATTGACCAGGTGGGTTAGAAGAAAAGTGGTTAGTGAAGATTAATCTGCAAAGAGGAACCAGAAGCTAGACTGCCCAAGATGCTGTGACCCCAGAGAGAGACAGATTGCGAATGCCTTATCTAACGTTTTGATTTATTTTTCCCAAACAATCTCAGCAAGCGTATGAGTGAAGTAGACATCATCATGTTTTCTTTTCACAGCCTATAGTGTAATTTTCTCTATTAAAATAGTCTAATTAGCCTCAAACTGGCACATAGGTACATGGAGTAGTAGTTGGATGGAAAACTGTCCTTTGAATTTATGTGTTTGCACCAACACCAGCACCAACAGCTCTATAGCTGCAAATATTTTAACAATCCAGTGTAAGTATTGCTGAGTTTAGCAACGCTTTTCTAGGTAAAATTTAGCTTCCATGTGTCATGGAAGGCCAAAATAGGCCAAACTAGGCCTCAACATGTCCTGCCTTGCCCAGACATGTTTTACTGTGTGCAGTTCTGGAGCCTTCAGCAAAGGAAGGACATGGAAGTGTTGGAGCGGGTCCAGAGGAGGGCCACAAAGATGATCAGAGGGCTGGAGCAGCTCTGCTATGAGGACAGGCTGAGAGAGTTGGGGGGCTGCAGCATGGAGAAGAGAAGGCTTCGAGGAGACTGGATAGTAGTCTTCCAGTATCTGAAGGGGGCCTACAGGAAGGCTGGGGAGGGATTATTTACAAGGTCTTGCAACGACAGGACAAGGGGCAATGTGTTTAAACTGGCAGAGGGGAGATTTAGACTGGATGTTAGGAGGAAGTTCTTTACAGTGAGGGTGGTGAGGCACTGGCACAGGTTGCCCAGGGGGGTTGTGGTTTCTCCCTCCCTGGAGGTGTTCAAGGCCAGGTTGGACAAGGCCTTGAGTACTAGTGGGAAGTGTCCCTGCCTATGGCAGGGTGTTGGAACTAGATGATCCTTGAGGTCCCTTCCAACCTTACCATTCTATGATTCTATGATTCTGCTCTCTCTCCTTCTGCTGATAGGTGTACCAACTTCAAGAAAAAGGGACAAAAGGCCTGGTGCCTCCATGTTCGTCCAAACTTGTTTACAGTGTACTTGCATCCTGCATGTGTTTATACACTTATTTGTGTTCTCCCCTAAAAAGGTAAAAGTAAACCCTGACCCTACCTAATATGGTTAAACTCGGCAAAGTGTTATTCTGATTGGTTGATCTGTAGCCAAAGAGCCATTGGACTCAGGCTGTACTGATAAAAAAAGATGAGCAGGTAAAGACAATGTGCTTCTGCCATTGCCTCTGCCTTAACATGCTCTTAGCTTCTGGCAGTGATTCTGCCATTGCCATCTGCTGTTGTACCTGCCATGCTCTGATAAGCTATAAGCCACCCCTGCTGCATAATTACAAGCCCTGGTACACAGAAACCTGCCTTAAGTTTACTAGGAATAGGCTTTAACTGCCTTCACGAAATAGGCTTACTTAGCCAGTGTGACATTGTGCTAAGACTGCACATCTGCATGACATCCTGCCTACTCCTGCAAGCCTGCTTGCCAAGTCTGGAGCCAAGAGGAACCAGGTCAGGGATCATCTGCTTTCTCCCAGCACTGCTGTCAAGAGCCTGGGAAGATCAGAAGCCTCTCAATGTCTGACAGAACTCCCTGCAAGTGTTTTGGTACTGTCTGGGAACTGTAATTAGTCCTGGGAGTCCGGAGATTAATATTTGTGAGTAAATTCTCAAAAGTCTCTTTAGCAAAACTCTGTAAATTCTCTATATCTAATTCCAAGTGCCTTTTGCCTTAGCAGAAAGGAGCTTCTCAAGTCCATCTAGTACACAAGTGGTACAATTTACTGCAAGAATTTCTCTTTCAGTTCATTTGAGTTTGAGATATGTTATATTATTGCTAGTTATTTCTTAAGTGTTTTATATTCTGTTTATTTTCTCTATAATGTTTCCATGACTGTTGCACAGAACAAATTATTATTAAAATTTACTTGGTTGTTGGTGAGAGTCCTAAATATAAAAATTAATAAACAATATTAATTTTGAAACAAAGACCATCTTGCATTATTAATACCCTCCATAACAACATGTTAAGAAAAGTAACCACAAAATTAAATTATTATGAAGAAACTTCCTCCCTCAGCTGAAGTAATTTCTTCAGAAAACCATTGATGAAAGGACGCATTGACCGATTCTACTGCAACTTGTGGTTGGTTTCTGCACTTGACACCCACTGAAATGAAGTAGGTTCCTCTTTAGTCTGTTTCAAATGTAATGCTTTTTTTCCATGGTTTTGTTGTCTTTACTGTCCTGACATGAGTGCCACTCAGTGTTTCACAGAGCAAAAATGAACACTGATGTTCCTTGGATTTCAATTGCAGTATAAATGAGAGAAAAAAGTTTTTGATGTTATAAGAATGTCCCTAGTGAGCAGTTTCAGGCATACGGTATTTACAGCATGCTGTATCATGGGCAACTCAGGGAGCACACCTGAGTCCAGATGTTTGTGTCACTTTGTGTTCCACTTCAAGGATGAAAAATGACAGCAGCCCAATGGTGAAGATAGAGTCCCCATTTGAGGGCTGGATATCATGAAAGCAAACTAATCTCCAAATATTTGGAAACTGATACAATTGTAGGGAGAAATCTGTCAGGTTTTGCACAATGCTGACGAGTGGGCTTCATGTTACCATTGAATGAAATATGTTGACCAGGTCTTCCACACCCACCAGCTTTAGCCAGTTGCTCATCATCCAAAGACTGACCATTCCCAGGGTATTTAATGATAGCTGAACCAAAGAAAATGAGACTCATCAGCTGGTAAGAAGAAACAACCACAACTACCATCTCTGCCAAAGAACTTGTACAGTACTAAAAGAGAGAGAGTATAAAAGAGAGAGAGCCCCATCCGGGACCAAAGACATGAAATGTTTCCCTCTACAGTCGCAGATCTCTGCTGTCCAGACAGTTGTCGATCAGATGAGGATATGTCAATCTTTATGAATATTCAAAACAGGTTGATCTTTGGCCCTGCATAATTGTCATATTTTGTTTGCTTTTTCCTTCAGATCTTCATACTATTCATGATGTATTTTTCTCTTCAATCCTTGATTTGGCATTTTTTGATTCAAATTCTGCTTTTGTGGGTTTGTTTTTGTTTGTTAGGCTTTTTGGTTTTGTTGTTTTTTGTTTTTTTTTAAAGAAACATTTCAACAAATCCAAATGCCGGTTGCTGCACTTTGACCACAACAACCCCATGCAGAGTTACAGGCCGGGGGGGGAGTGGCTGGGGAGGCACCAAACAGAAAAGGATCTGGGGGGGCTGATTGACACCCGCCTGAACATGAGCCAGCAGTGTGCCCAGGTGGTCAAGAAGTCTAATGACATCCTGGTCTGCATCAGGAATAGTGTGGTCAGCAGGAGCAGGTAAGTCATTCTCCCCCTGTACTCTGCACTGGTAAGGCCAAACCTTGAGTCCTGTGTCCAGTTGTGGGCCCCTCAATTTAAGAAGGACATTGAGGTGCTTGAGCGTGTCCAGAGAAGGGCAACAAGGCTGGTGAGAGGCCTTGAGCACAAGCCCTGTGAAGAGAGGCTGAGGGAGCTGGGATCGTTTAACCTGGAGAAGAGGAGGCTCAGGGGAAACCTTCTTGCTGTCTNGCAGGTTTGGATGTGGCACTTGGTGCCATGGTCTGGTCTTGAGGTCTGTGGTAATGGGTTGGACTTGATGATCTTTGAGGTCTCTTCCAACCTTGGTGATACTGTGGTACTCTGATACTGTGGTACTCTGATACTGTAATTTTGTATCTTGCCTGGCTTTAGCTTGATTATGCTCTGACACAGCTCAACAACTTTTCTAAATAAATCAGCAATGCACAGCCCAGTGATCTGGGTCACAGTAGCTGAACCTTAGACTAGCGTGACAATAGTATTATTAGTTGCTTGGACATTTTGTAGAGGGTTCTCAGGTAATTGTTCTAGAAAACTAAGAAAAATTATAAAAAGACACTATTCTTTGTGGCTGTTACTGCATGCTATATGCACAGTAATTCATATGCAGCAATGTATTAAAAAAACCCCACTGGATCTTAGCATAAACAGTGCACAAGCAAACATATCATCTGTCAAAATTTGATTAATAACTTAGAAAAACAGACAAAACCTCCGACATGGCACTGTATTGCAGTTTTACTCTGATTAACTGATGCATTCTCTTTGGGGAACTTGGTGTTCCATTACTCAGGTGTAATACAGCGTTAGTACTTGGGAGCAACATTTTCAAGGATTAGGAATAAAAATTTCAAACCAGAAAAATTAATACTTGAACTGGAAACATGGAATTCAAAACAAAATCTCAACTCCCTTCTTATGCATGTATATGATCTCTTAGGTGTTTTAGAAACTCTTTGTGCACAAGTTTGGCTGTAGCCAGAATAATGAAACTGAGTTTCCATGAATATTTCTGTTTAAATGTTTACATAATTCGTTCCAGCCTTATTCACTGTTCTTTGTGGCATTTGTGAGATTTTCTGTATATCAAAAACATCCAGGTTTAGGGGCTGGAGCAGCCCGATCAGGTGCTTTGCATAGCAAAGCAGTCAACCCTCAGGCTGGAGTGGCAGCCTGCAGGTCCCAGTGTTGCAACTTGTTGCTAGGCCACTGCTAGGTCATCACCTAGACTTGGACAGAGTCAAAGGGACTTGGGCTCAGCTGAGCTCAGTTTGGAAGATGGGTAGGGTCAGGTCTTCCTTTCATGGGGAGAGGCAAGTCCCCTGCTAGGCACGATGCAAAGCAATGCAAACAGGTAGAGGACAAAACAAAGACAGTATCAGCAAACAAACAAGCTGGCTAGGTTTTTAAGCATTTTGACGAGTGTCTTTTACCAATAGCAACAAATAAAACACCCCTGGAACAAAACATATGTTATTTCACCAAAAAAGAAAGATGCACATGCCTAGCATCTGTGACCTGTGTTTACCAAAGACAAAGCAGGTTGTAAAACAAGGCCAAATATGGTGCCTCTGTGGTAGACTGAGAGGCACTAAGGCTTTTGTCTGCTTTCCCGCTTCTTTCACCCAGGAAGAAGGAGAGGTGGGGCTACAAGGTAGGTATTCATGTAGGTGTTTAGGACATGTCTTGGAAATGTATTCTAGGTATAATTTGGACCTTCCACCACAAATCCACCCCCTTGCTATTGGGCAAATATGATATTGGCAAAAATTTACCCCTTCAGGAAAAATATATACTGCGTAGATTATCTTAGCCTATACAAATGCAGTAACTATACATGTAACCATCATGGACATTGCATTATACAAACTGTAAATAAACATTATACATAACCCTGTTCTAAACAAGAGATAAGGTAGACCAAATTGACTCTGAGTCCATCCCCTGACTGTAAGATGGTTTTGTTGTAGTAGATCTGATTGATCTCCATCTGTGGATAGAGGAGTACTGCTTTCTAGAATTCCTGTAGGGAAACAAGCTTACCACAGTATGTGAAAACAGGGTTTAAACAATCAGAAATCTGGAGTGATCCACCATGCACTTACATGGTGTGTTTTCCCACTTATGTCTGTGGCCTCCCAGGCATATAACCCTCCTTTTGGCTTAGGTAGGGTCATAGGCATGATTCTAATTGAAGGCAAATTTACCAGAACTGGTTCACTCACTTGCAGTTGTGTCAGCAAGTTCATAGATTTGTCTTTTGGCCCGTGCGGCATGTAGCTAATATCCCTCACTGTATCAGTAGGACAAAATGCTTAATTTTGTGACTGCAATTGTTGCCCAACCTGTTGTTCTCAGTGAAAACTGTGTGAGGTAGACATTTGTCCCAATTACCTTTAGAGACCTGGCATGTTTCTTAATAAGGCCATTCGTCCTTTCTACAACGCCATTAGCATGCAGGTAGTATGGAGTATGAAACACCCATTTAACTCCCTTACCTCTAGTCCAGTCCTGCACTGATGTTGCAGTGAAGTGTGATTTGTTGTCACTCTGGATACACTCAGGCATTGGTAGAATGCTGAACCACTGTTTCAGAGCCTTGACGGTTTGAGTTCCTGTGGCAGTACTGTTGACTGTGACCATCACTAAACTTGAAACCATTTTCACTCCCATCAGTATGTATCTTTTCTCATTTGAGGGTCAGAGAGGACCAACATAATCAATTTGCCATGTATTCCATGATGTTTTATCTTGTCTGATCTTGGCTGGAGCCAAATTACGATGATTTGCTTTGAGCAATGATTTGCTGAGATAACTGTCTCATGGGTTGTCATGGAAACTGACCATCCTCTGGACCTGCATTCATAATAAAAGTCCTATTTTCCTGAGTGACCTGTTTTGATATGCAAGCACTCAGCCAACCATTGCCATACATTGTTCTCATCACTAATCACATTGACGTTCACCGGGTAATCCACCTATTCATTCCAGATTGAAGAAGGTGTTTGCTTTTTTTGGAATGCCCTTTCCACTTTAAGGGATCTGGATTGGCTTATTTCCCATAGCCTTTGCCAATCAGTAGCCCTCCACACTTCAGTGTTTGAAACCTTCTGCTGATTTACTTCCCATCTGACAAATCCACTCAGCGGCATCTTTGAATATGGAATAGGAATCAGTATATATGGTTTCTGCCTCATTTTCTGCTGCCAGAATGAGAGCACATAGTTCTCCCACTTATGCACTGCCATTACCCTCCTCAGTGATAGTTTTACCCATGCCAATCTCCAGGGCTGTGTCTTATAATGTCATTTTGATTCCACCCTATGGGAGTATGCGTCTGTGAACCATACTCTCATTTCATTTGAGGCTGCGGTCACTTCAGGAGCTACCTGAATTGGAGATGGCGTGTAAGGCTGGCATAGCAGTGATTTGTCTGAATTTAGGGGCTGTTGTAACTTAAACAACTTTGTGGGCCCTTTTCTTAAAGACATGAGCTGCAGAATCCCTCCCAGACAGGCATACCACTTTCTCACAGTGGCCTTCTGGGCAATTCCTTCTGGTGGAGGAGATCCTTTAAGGATCATTCTCAGTGAAGGAAAAGGATCTTGCACTACAACATCTTGAGTAGTGTGAAGATTTTCTGCTTCTCTGACAGCTCGGGTTAGGGAGAGGAGTCCCTTTTCCCATTCAGAGCCCCTTTTTGGTCTCTTTGAATGCTGATGAAGAGCATAGTACGGCTCTGTTAGGGCCTCTGGGTCCCCTTTGGAATATCCCACAGTATGAGACATGTTCTCAAAAGCCCCATTCAGCCCTTAGGGCATCTTGTGGGTGCAAAGTACCCAGTTTTTGATAAGCCTTTAATTCGTCTCTAAGGTCTTTTAGGCTTTCAGTATGTCTTGGAGTCCAGTCACAGATTTCATTCTTTTTAAGCAAGTCATAGAGTGGATGGACAATTATGGAGAAACCTGTAATATCCTTCATCCAGTAGCCCAAGGTACCCAGTAGCTGTTGCAGCTCATTTTTTTTTGCTGGGTGTTTGGCTCTTTTCAAAGGCTTCCAGAGCATTCTCTGGGACTGACACTGCACCATCTGTCCACCAGGATGCATGGAATTTGATTTCTTGGCATGGTGCTTGACACTTAGCTTGTGGAAGGTTTAACCCCTGGTTGGTTTACAATTCCCAGATGGCTTCGGCTACTGAGCCCACCTGTTCTTTGTCATTTCCCCCCACTAAAATATCATCGATGTAATGGTAGATAGTAACATCTTTTGGAACCTGGATTGTGTTTAGCAATGCTGCTAGAATGTTGTGTGCTGTGGTAGCACTATGCTCATAACCCTGTGGGAGACTATTAAAAGTGTATTGGATACCTTGCCAGGTAAAGACGAACTTTGTACTTTGTCCTTCTCTCTCAGTGGTACCATGAAGAACATGTCCTTGACATCCACGGCAGCCATCCAGGCATGGGATGTTGCTTGAATGGCTGTCGCTGTGGAAGTTAGACTTGGATCTGCAGCAGTGAGAGGAAGTGTATTACTGTTAAGTTTTCTATAATCTATTGTGAGTCTCCGCTGTCCATCTGGTTTGTGGACTGGCCAGACAGCTGAATTATATGGTGAGTGAGTCCTTGTGATAATCTGTCTCGCTTCCAGGTCAGCAATCACCTCCATAATGCCTTGCCTGGCTGCCGCTGGTAACAAGTACTGTGCAACACAAGTAACACTTGACTTTGGCAATGGGGGAGCAGTTTGGAAAGTATGGACCTAAGCTAGTTTTATTCCCTTTGCCCTCACCCCACAAGAACCAAAGCTCCATCGTGTGCCATCAGGAAGCTACCACTTCTTACGAGGCAGGACATCAAATACCAGGATATTCTCTGGATAAGGGCATAAGGCAACTTCCACTATGGTGCTTGCTTTGTCGCCTGGAAGCCATAGTGGTGTCTGGTGTCAGGCAGTCTTATCTTTATCCTTTTCCTTGATGGCAAGATTTTCAGGCACTTTGCAAATTGCACGTTGTGCTGGTTAGAGGCTAATTGGAATATTTTAATGAAAAAAGTCATAGGCTGTGAAAAGAAAACATTCATAGGTTTGCTGAGATGTATGAAAAAAAGGACATAAACATAGATATGTTAGATAACTAAACATATATATATATAAACATATATATATCTAAGTATAGATATCATAGATATCTTCTATACCATCCTCCAATCAGCGAATCACCACGTTTAATACCGTATTGTGTCTCCTTCTTATGGTTGAAATCCCACCCCCTGGGTTTCCTAGTGTGATGGCAATTTAGTACCAGGCTGCTGTGTGAGCTTACAGAAGATGCTGTGGGGGATGCTTTAGTGTGGCACATTTCCGTTTTTTTACCATGCAAAGTTGCCATGTGGCTGCCTTTAGATCCCATGTAATGTTTCTAAAGGGAAGGCTTTGGTGAGGATACCAGATTAGAATAGCCCAAGTCCTAACCCTTCTTGGACAATTCTATTAACAGTTCCTCCCAAGTCATAGAGGGTAGTATGGAATCCTCTTTGGAATTATTTACCTTAATTGCCCATTTTATTTGCTCTCTTCTGGCATCACATACACCTTAAAGAGCAGCTGGCAGACCCCAACTAAAAGCTTAAATTTCAATGGGTCTATAGGAATGTCTAGTGTAGATGGATATGCTCCACAATCGTACATGGCTTTTACACAGGCAGTTTTTTGAATACAACCATCAGTTCAGCTGAATTATTTACCCAAACTTCTGTAGGCTCTTTTCTGTTAATCGGGTCCAGAGATCCCACTCAATATCAAATTCAGGAAGTTAGGAAAAAATCTCCTTCTGGACCTGCACCTAAAAATACATCTGGTTCCCAGGCACAGCCTTTTTTACTTGTTCACAGTTTAAGATAACTGTATCCCCATCCAATTCTGCAACACAATAAACAACAAAGTTTATTACTGACTCATTGAGCACGTACATGAATATTTCTTGCAGCTCACACAGCTTTGCTCCACTGTACAACCACACTCATGTGGTAGTCACTCTGCAGCCATGACGATTCCCTGTAGTCATGTTTGAAGACAGAACACATACAAAGGGGCTTTGCCTTTATGGAGTCTTCCTCGGAGCTGTAGTCCATAGAACTGTGGTCTGGTGAATTATTTTCTGACCTGACTTTTTTCCAGGGTTTTTCCCCCAATCACGCTGATGTGGATAGGAATAAGGTGCCATTCTGGGCATGCCTGAGTCTGAGAGTGCCTGTCATAGCTGGGTCTGCAAAAGTTCCCTGGGCACAAATGGCATGAACATGCTTAGTGGCTTTCTGCCTGTGGTAGTTAGCCAGCTTGGCTTTTCTATCACTGTTAGTTCAAAGTCTTTGGACACATAGTCCCTTACTTTAAAGTTTTCCTCCCTCAATTGCAGTCCTGATAGATCATGCAATTGGTACACAGGATTGGTTTTCAGACAGTCTTTCACCATGTCCCCAGGTGTCTTCAGAGTTATGCAGTTTTACATTCTTGGGAGGGACAGTAGCAGGATCAGCATCTAATTCTTCTGATGCTTTTACAATCAGCTTTATTTGCTCCATTAAGGCAGCACTGTTTTCTCTAATTTGCAGTACAAATAAACCATGTAACTTTAGATTTTATGCCTCTAACTTTTCTAAGTCTCTATTCAAGTTTTTAACTTTTAGGCCCTTTGTAGTGTCTCTCATTGTATGAAATTCACTCTGTTCATGAATTATGCAAGATGCTAGCATAGTAGCTTTATTTTTGTCTATGTCAAATGCATAACTCAAACACATTATTAGTCAATTTCTCAATATTTTTGTTCAGATTAGTCAAATTTTCCATAGCCTATTTTATATCTGAGGCTTTAATCATATATCCCATTCTGAGAAAAAGTCCACCTGTTGCATACCCTACTCACTGCACCAAATACATAATTAATTGATTGGGAGGTGGTATTTTCAAAATTCATATTGTTTATTAATTTTCATATTTAAAACTCTTGCCACACCAACCACTATGTTTTAATAATAATTAGGCTCTTCTGCAGCAGTCATGGAAATACAAATAATAATATAGGATCTAGAAATAACTAGCAAAAATATGTAACATTAATTGAACTGGAAGAGAAGGTTCCTGCTGTCAATGTACCACTTGTGGTTAATTATACTGCTTGTCCACTAGATGACTCAAGGACCTCCTTCCTGCTTATGGCAGAAGGGAATTGGTGAATTACAAGAAGCTTTACATACTTACTTTCAA
Source organism: Eubucco bourcierii (assembly GCA_013396675.1). Classification (NCBI taxonomy): domain Eukaryota; kingdom Metazoa; phylum Chordata; class Aves; order Piciformes; family Ramphastidae; genus Eubucco; species Eubucco bourcierii. The sequence continues at coordinate 21,147 of VWZE01018648.1, forward strand.
AATATCTCCCAACTTGCACAACTAGCTACAACTTCAGACAATACCCAAACGCTTTCAGGGAATTCTGTTACTGTCTTGTCAGCCGCTGAAACTTCTGATTCTTCCCAGGCTGCTGGGGAAAGGAGGCAGACTATCTCTGACCTGATCCTGGCTCTTCTGGATGATCCATGTATCTCCAGGACTTCCCATCTTGGCAGGAGACCTTCAGGTGTAGGCAGGATGTCTTGCAATGTGCAGTCTGTGAAGGTTTGGGAGTTACCCCCTCCCCCCCACAC
>VWZE01018649.1:5739-22994 GCA_013396675.1 Eubucco bourcierii
TGCTCCCTCCCTGGAGGTGTTGAAGGCCAGGTTGGAGGAGGCCTTGAGTGACCTGTACTAGTGGGAGGTGTCACCGCTTATGGCAGGGGTTTGGAACTAGGTGATCCTTGAGGTCCCTTCCAACCTTACCATTCTATGATTCTGTCATGTCTCTGCTTACTGTGGAAGGCTTGGACTAGCTGCTTTTTAAAGGTCCCTTCCAGCCTGTGCTGGTTTGAGGCTAATTAGAATATTTTAATAAAGAAAACTACACTATGGGCTGTGAAAGAAAAACATGGTGATGTCTGCTTCACTCACAGGCTTGCTGAAAAATTGTTTGGGAACAATCACTAAAACATAGCTAAGTCAGTCTCTGTCTCTCTCTTGGGACACAGCACAGCGTCTGGGGCGTTCTAGCAGCTTCTGGCTGTGGCTCCTCTGCCGATTAATTCTCACTAACCACTTTTCTTCTAACCCCACTGACCTATCCTCTTAATTTACCTTGTGTGTAAGGCAAATCTTGGGGTAAGGTACAGGGGTGGGGAGTAGGTGGAAGGTTGGTTGGGAGCCCCTCTGGGATCTCTGATTTCTGGGAGGGCTGTTGTGTTTCTGTATTCCCTTTAACTTGTCTATGTCTGTAACTGTTCCTGTCTGTTGTGTCTGTCTCTGCTTGTACATTGTGCTGAGCTGTAAATAGAGCTTCGGTCCTTAACTTCCAGCTGGCTGAGTTCTAGTCTGGGTCATTTTACAAAGTGTGGGGGGCAGGGAACTCCCAAACCATCACACAGCCTCATCCATGCTGTGATTCTATGCAGTCTCTCAGACACAGGTGAGGTTCTTGTGGACATCTGTTTCTCCTCTGTGCTTCCTGATAATGTCAGTGGGCTAATCTTCAGAGGGCTAATGTCTGGTCTGTTTGCATGATGTTGAGTATCTCTGAACCTCAGTATTTGCTTAGTATTTACAGGGATGTACATTGAAATGTATCATCTCACTCAACTGATGTGTTCATAATGTGATGTAATCTCTGTTATTCTTTCTTGCCTCAAGAAAAGCATTAAAGCTCAACAGGCGTTCTCTTTGACTTTGAACATTGTTATATCAGCATTTATACGCTGCAGAATCTTTGCCCCAGTGTCATTTGGGGTCATTTGAGGCTGATTATGATGTGGTGATTACCTAATAAAAGTCAGGGATATGGAACTGACCCTGTCACAGCTTGGCAGGTTTCAGTGCTTCTTCCAGAGGGTATGGGGATTCCAGTTCCTTTCAGTGAGGTTTAGTGGATATGTCCTGACAGTCTTTAGCCCAGTCTGGGAAAAGGGCCATGTCTGTAATGATGGTCTGAGAGATTTTAGTTTTGGGTTTTGGTTTTTTTTTTTTTTTACTTTCATCTACAGAGATCAGCTCTATTACAAATTATTTTCATTGCCTGTGTAAGAGCCTTGGAAATCCTGCTGAACCCATGTGCTGTGAGGCATGAATATCCAGTGATGTACCCCCCAGTGATCTCCCTCTGCTCCTGCCTTCTGTCATCTTTCTAGCTTCTTTCTGCACTCTAGTGGTATGTAATGAAGACAACTACTGGTGGGGGCTAACAAGTCCTCAGGCAGATTTGTAGAAGAGTTCCACATCTCAAGGGAATTACATTAAATCATATATGCAATAAAAGTGTTGCTTTAAGTGTAATAAGCAAACCAACTGTTACAGGGGGGCTGAAAAGATTTTTGAGACAAGTAGTTTAGTATGTTCAGAATCCAATCAGAGCACTTAATTTTAATATTGTAGAACCATAGAATCAGAATGGTCTGGGTTGGTAGGGACCTCCAAAGGTCATCCAGTTCAACTCTCACTGCAGTCAGCAGGAGCATCCTCAACTAGATCAGGCTGCCCAGAACCCTGTTGAGCCTCACCTGGAATATCTGCAGGGATGGGGCCCCGACTACCTCCCTGGGCAACCTGTTCCAGCACCCTCGTGGTAAAGAACTTGTTCCTAACATCTGATCTAAACCTACTCTTCTCTTGCTTGAAACCATTGCCCCTCACCATATCACTGCAGGCCTTTCAAAGAGTCTCCATGTAATACAGTTGCTAGGAAAATGAGTAATGTGTGAACAACTAAGATAACAATTAAAAAAAAGGTTAGCAACATCATCTGAACCATTGGTTGGGTGAGATCTTGACCTGTAGTTACAAAATGCTTTATAGCATGTGGTAAAGAACTTGTTCCTAACATTTGATCTAAACCTACTCTTCTCTAGCTTGAAGCCATTGCCACTGCAGGCCTTTCAAACAGTCTCTCTCTGTGCAATACAGTTGCTAAGAAAATGAGCAATGCGTGATCAACTAAGATAACAATTAAAAAAAAGGTTAGCAGCTTTCTCTGAACCATTGGTTGGGTGAGATCTTGACCTGTAGTTACAAAATGCTTTATAGCCATTGTGGAGTACATGGTTTCTGCAGTAGTGTATGGAGCTGGTAATCCATAGGGCAGGATTATTGATTATTGAATCAATAACTGCCAGTGTCTAAGAATCTTAGAATGGTAAGGTTGGAAGGGACCTCAAGGATCATCTAGTTCCAACCCCCTGCCATAGGCAGGGACACCTCCCACTAGTACAGCTCACTCAAGGCCTCCTCCAACCTGGTCTTGAAAACCTCCAGAGAGGGAACAGCCACAACCTCCCTGGGCAACCTGTGCCAGTGTCTCACCACCCTCACTGCAAACAACTTCCTTCTAACATCCAGTCTAAATCTCCCCTCTGCCAGTTCAAACCCATTGCCCCTTGTCCTGGCATTACAAGACCTTGTCAATAGTCCCTCCCCAGCCTTCCTGTAGGCCCCCTTCAGATACTGGAAGGCTACTCTAAGGTCTTCTGGAAACCTTCTCTTCTGCAGGCTGCAGAACCCCAACTCAGCCTGTCCTCATAGCAGAGCTGCTGCAGCCCTCTGAGCATCTTGGTGGCCTCCTCTNCCCAGGTCCTTTTCCTCAGGGTTGCTCTCAGCCATTCCCCACCCAGCCTGCAGTTGTGCTTGGCATTGTGCCTACCCAGGTGCAGGACCTTAAACTTGGCCCTGTTGAATGTCATGAGGTTGGCCTGGGCACAGCTCTGCAGCCTGTCCAGGTGCCTCTGGATGGATCCCTGCCCTATAGCACGTTGAGTGTGCCACACAGCTTGGTATCATCTGCACACTTGCTGAGGCTGCACTGATTCCTCTGTCCATGGCACTGACAAAGATGTCAAACAGCACTGGTGCCAGCACTGACCCCTGAGGGACACCACTTGGCACTGTTCTCCATGTGGACATTGTGCCCTTGATCACCACTCTCTGTGTGCCACCATCCAGCCAATTCCTTACCCAGCAGTGCTCCACCCATCCAGTCCATGTTGCCTGCCAGCTCTAAAAGTGCTAGAAAACAGGGAGACCTGCTATGGAAACACTGACATGACTTTATCTATAGCATGACAGCTTAAACCATCTGTTTCCAATGAGGTGGTTATTATCTTTCCTTGTCAAGCTTATCACTACAAAAATATTTTGCTCTCTTCTTCACTGCCTGCAAGATAGAGGAGTGTGATTACAGCCATGATACGAGTGAGCTTTATGGAGGGTATTTATCCCTTTTGATAGTAAATGCACCCATTTATGCATAGTTTGCTGCCAGAGGCAAAAAGCTCTCTTCCTTTTTATACCCTCCCAGATCCTTAGTGTCTGTAGTTCTGCAGGGATACAGCATAGAGGGTCACACCTAGACAGGCATCTCATTCTACAGCTCTTTGAGCTGCTACGTAATCATTGGTTTACAGAGTGGTGCAGCAGATGACTGTGCTTCTGTCCCTGGAAGGGTTTAAAAAAAAACTGGATGTGGTTCTTAGTGCCTTGGTTTAGTTGATTAGATGGTGTTGGGTAATAGTGTTGGACTAGACTGGTTAGAGGCCTCGAGCACAAGCCCTGTGAAGAGAGGCTGAGGGAGCTGGGATTGTTTAGCCTGGAGAAGAGGAGGCTCAGGGGAGACCTTCTTGCTGTCTACAACTACCTGAAGGGTGGTTGGAGCCAGGAGGAGGTTGCTTTCTTCTCTCAGGCAAGCAGCACCAGAACAAGAGGACACAGTCTCAAGCTGGGCCAGGGGAAGTTTAGGCTGGAGGTGAGGAGAAAGTTGTTGCCTGAGAGAGTCATTGACTGCTGGAATGGGCTGCCCAGGGAGGTGGTGGAGTCAGCGTCCCTGGAGGTGTTCAAGGCAGATTTGGACGTGGCACTTGGTGCCATGGTCTGGTCTTGAGGGCTGTGGTGACGGGTTGGACTTGATGAGCTTTGAACTCTCTTCCAACCTTGGTGATACTGTGAGACTGTGATACTGTGACTTGATGATCGTGGTCATAAGTGATATGGAGAAGGCTGAAGTTCTCAGTGACTTCTTTAACTCAGTCTTCACTGCTAAGGCCTCCAGTCACACTCCTGGAGTCATGGAAGATAATGACAGGGACTGCGAGGAAGAATTGCCCTTTGTAAGTGAAGATCATGTCTGTGGCCACCTGAAGGACCTGAAAGTATTCAAGTCCAGGGGACCTGACAGGATTCACCCACAGGTGCTGGGGAAACTGGCAGATGAGGTTGCTAAACCCCTCTCTATTATATTCAAGTCATGGCAGTCTGGTGAAGTTCCCACTGACTGGAAAAGGGGGAAACACAATCCCCATTTTCAAAATGGGTAAAAAGGAAGAACCAGGGAACTGTAGGCCAGTCAGTCTCACCTCTGTGCCTGGAAGGTCATGGAACAGATCATAGAATCATAGAATGGTAAGGTTGGAAGGGACTTCAAGGATCATCTAGTTCCAACCCCCTGCCATAGGCAGGGACACCTCCCACTAGCACAGATAACTCAAGGCCTCTTCCATCCTGGCCTTGAACACCTCCAGGGAGGNAGAGCTGCTGCAGCCCTCTGAGCATCTTGGTGGCCTCCTCTGGACCCACTCCAACACTTCCATGTCCTTCCTGTGCTGAGGGCTCCAGAACTGCACACTCCACACTCCAGATGGGATCTGAGGAGAGCAGAGTAAAGGGTCAGAATCCCCTCCCTTGCCCTTCTGCCTACACTGCTCTTGCTGCAGCCCAGCACACAGTTGCTGTCTGGGCTACATTCACACTCAGGCTCATGTTGAGCTTTTCATCACCCCAGATCCCCAAGTCCGTTTCCTCAGGGCTGCTCTCAGCCATTCCCCACCCAACCTGGAGTTGTGCTTGGGATTGTGCCTACCTAGGTGCAGGACCTTCCACTTGACCTTGTTGAATGTCATGAGGTTGGCCTGGGCCTACTGGAGGCAGTAGTGATACAGAAGAATATTGACTAGGTGATTGAATACAGTCAGCATGGCTTCACCAAGGGCAAATCATGCCTGACAAACCTGGTGGCCTTCTATGAACAGATCACAACATTAATCTATGAGGGACAAGCAACTGATGTCATTTACCTGGACCTTCAACACATGACATCCTGATCTCCAAGCTGGTGAAACATGGGTTTGATGGGTGGACCACTAGATGCATAAAGAACTGGCTTGATGGCTGCACCCAAAGAGTGCCCCTTGTCCTGTCACTGCAAGACATTGTCAATAGTCCCTCCCCAGCCTTCCTGTAGGCCCCCTTCAGATACTGGAAGGCTACTACAAGGTCTCTTTGAAACTTTCTTTCCTCGAGGCTGAAGAGCCCAAAATCCTGTAGACAAGGGGCAATGGGTTCGAACTGGCAGAGGGGAGATTTAGACTGGATGTTATGAGGAAGTTGTTTGCAGTGAGGGTGGTGAGGCACTGGCACAGGTTGCCCAGGGAGGTTGTGGCTGCTCCCTCCCTGGAGGGGTTGAAGGCCAGGTTGGAGGAGGCCTTGAGTGAGCTGTACTAGTGGGAGGTGTCCCTGCCTATGGCAGGGGGTTGGAACTGGATGATCCTTGAGGTCCCTTCCAACCTTACCATTCTATGATTCTATGATTGTATGACTCTGAGAGCAATGAAAGACTGAGCATTTACACCAGCAATGGGGCACAGTCACACTGGAGTTCCCATTGTTTAGAGGGAAGTGTCCTTCCTCATGGCAGAGGGGCTGGAACTAGATGATGTTTAAAACCCCCTTTCAATGCGAACCATTCTTTGTACCCTGAATTTTTCTCTGAAAATTTGAATCTAATTTGCATCCCTTATGCATGGATGCTTTGCACAACCCCACACAGATTTTCATTCCTTTACAGTAAGGAAAATAAACATATTTTCTGGATTTACTGCATTTACATGCACCTGGTGGCAGCTTCTCACTCTGCTGTCAGAGTTAACTGCTGCCAAAAGCTCTCAGTACTCATAGGACTTTAGGGCAAAAAAAGAAGATAGTTTTGTAACTTGGATGCTGCCTTCTTGGGCTTTTAAAGGCTCATATCAAAGAAACAATAGTAGGAGAAAATAAAAAAGATCTGAGGAATGATAAAGGAATTTTGAAAGGAGGAACTAGGGGAAATAGAAAGTAGATTTCAAGTTCAAAGCAAGCAGTAGCTGGAGGTGATGACAGCTGGTTTGTTTTAAACTGCTCATCCCTACTTGAATTTTAATTCTTTCAAGTTGATTTGGTGGGGACTACTTGCCTGACAAAAGCTCATAATGCTTCATCCCCAAAATATGGAAGGATATCCAAAGAATAGAACAGGAGAGCCTGCAGGAAAGCCTTTCATTTCCTCTGTCCAAAAACCATAATCCTGCAGGAGAGCAAAGTAATGGCTGGTATGTAGCTTCTGAAAGGACATCTGTCAGGTTTATGCATTTAAACGGCAGAGTGGCTAGCTTGGCTGTACCACTGCTGCTTTGCTGACCTCTTCTTTTACCATTTGTCTCTCCTATTATTTCTATTCTTTCTCTCTCTTCCTTTCTTTCTTTTTTCCTTTCTTTTATTCTTTCTTTCTTATCCTTTCTTTCTCTTCCTTTATTACTGTTTTTTCTTACTATTTTTTCTTTCCTTCTCTCTTCCTCCTTCTTCTCTTTCTCACTTTTTGTCTTTCTCTCTTTCTTTTTCTCTCTCTTTCTTTCTCTCTCTTCCTTTCTTTCTCTTTCTCTGTCTTTCTCTCTTTCTTCTTCTTTCTCTCTTCTTCTCTTTCTCACTTTTTTCTCTTCCTCTTTCTTCTTCTTTCTCTCTTCTGTCTCCTCTTCTCTCTTTCTCTTTCTTTCTCTCTCTCATCTTCTCTCTTCTTCTCTCTCTCTCTCTTTCTTTCTCTCTCTTTCTTTCTCTCTGTCTCTCTCTTTTTCTCTTTCTCTCTTCCTCTCTCTTTCTTCTTCTTTCTTCTTCACTGTTTCTTACTTTTTCTCTCTCTCTTTCTTTCTCTCCTCTCTTTCTCTTTCTTTCTCTCTTTCTCTTTCTCTTTCTCTTTCTCTTTCTCTTTCTCTTTCTCTTTCTCTTTCTCTTTCTCTTTCTCTTTCTCTTTCTCTTTCTCTTTCTCTTTCTCTTTCTCTTCCTTTCTCTTTCTCTTTCTCTTTCTCTTTCTCTTTCTCTTTCTCTTTCTCTTTCTCTTTCTCTTTCTCTTTCTCTTTCTCTCTTCCTCTCTCTTTCTTTCTCTTCCTTTCTGTCTCTTTCTTTCTCTTCTTTCTCTCTCTTTCTCTTTCTCTCTCCCTCTCTTTCTTCTTCTTTCTTCTGTTTCTCACTTTTTTCTCTCTCTCTCTCTCCTTCTCTTTCTCTTTCTCTCTCTTCTCTTTCTCTCTCTCTTTCTCTCTTTCTCTCTTTCTCTCTTTCTCTTTCTCTTTCTCTTTCTCCTTCTCTTTCTCTCTTCCTCTCTCTTTCTTTCTCTTCCTTTCTGTCTCTTTCTTTCTCTTCTTTCTCTTTCTCTTTCTCTCTCCCTCTCTTTCTTCTTCTTTCTTCTCTGTTTCTCACTTTTTTCCTCTCTCTCTCTCCTTCTCTCTTTCTCTTTCTCTCTCTTTTCTTTCTCTCTTTCTTTCTTTTTTTCTTTCTCTCTTTCTCTCTTTCTCTCTTTCTCTTTCTTTCTCTTTCTCTTTCTCTTTCTCTTTCTCTTTCTCTTTCTCTTTCTCTTTCTCTTTCTCTTTCTCTCTCTTTCTTTCTCTTCTTTCTCTCTCTTTCTCTTTCTCCCTCTCTTCTTCTTTCTTCTCTGTTTCTCACTTTTTTCTCTCTCTCTCTCCTTCTCTCTTTCTCTTTCTCTTTCTCTTTCTCTTTCTCTTTCTCTTTCTCTTTCTCTCTTTCTCTTTCACTTTTTCTCTCTCTCCTTCTCTCTCTGTCTCTCTCTCTTTCTCTTTCTCTCTTTCTTTCTCTCTTTCTCTCTCCCTCCCTTCTCTTCCCCTTCTCTTTTTTTTTTTTTTTAATGCTCAAATTCCATATGTATAGACCAAGAAACGGGACACTACCAGAGCCAAGTTAAAAATGAAATAGAAATAAAAATAAGTAACTTTATTTAAATGCCCAGTGCAGTATCAGAGCCTCTCCAGATAGGCAAAGATACCTCTAATACTTCTCTCCCACTGAATTTTTCTTACAGTGCCTTATGTTTTATTAACAAGGTTAGTGCTAACATTTCTCACTGTTAGAGAGCTGAAATAAGAAACTAGGTTTTGTTTAAACTTCTGTCTTAAATTCGGTGACCTTATGCAACACACTGACAATGGAGTAAGCATATTCTTATAGAATCATAGAATGGTAAGGTTGGAAGGGACCTCAAGGATCATCTAACTCCAACCTCCTGCCATAGGCAGGGACACCTCCCACTAGTGCAGGTCACTCAAGGCCTCCTCCAACCTGGCCTTGAACACCTCCAGGAAGGGAGCAGCCACAACCTCCCTGGGCAACCTGTGCCAATGTCTCACCACCCTCACTGCAAAGATCTGATCTAAATCTTCCCTTCACCTACCCTATTCTTCTTCTAGCAGGCATGAAATTACAGTTTATTGGTCTGCAGGTGTTAAAGTCTACTTGAAGGCATCCTGAAAGCTGCAGTATACAACCACCAGCCTGTTTCAGACAAGAGGCTGCTTATGAATTTCTGAGTTTTCCATAATCAGTCCTGATGAATTGAGGAAACCTTGTTGAGGTCTCAAGACTCAGTAATGATCAGAAAGATGGAATCAGGTCAAAGCAATGAAAACATTTTTCCTCAGCTTGACTTGGATGTTTTTTAATATGGTTATTTTGGTATAAAGTTCTCTCCAGCAAACCCCAATGTTTTCTTGACTGAAATAGATCATTTCAAGCGACCTAAAAATGGAATGACAGGGAGGAAGTTGTTAATAAAAGCACCTTCCTTGGTATTTCAGTAATCCAGTGCTTTCCAACAGCAGCAACAAAATGGCATGCCTGACCAGTGCTAATAATTAGTTTTGCTTTTATACTCACTCTGAAGGATTTTCTCACTCCTAACCTTAACTGAAATGAACTGAGCTCTACTCACTTGTTTTTTTCACTGACACAGTTCCTTTTATGCACTGAAAGAAGGAAACTGCTTATTGATCCTGTATCTGTAAGTCTTAAGAATGTTTAACTTGTGTAGAAGTTAAACTCTCTCTTGGGCACGGGGCACACCTACACCACTGTCTCCTCCTCATGTACATATGTGATTGCCTTTAGATTACACTTAAAACTAGGCTGTTCCTTTATAGCCTCCATTCCTGATGCTGTGCAGAAAGCAGCTGGGATGCCCTGAGGGCTGCCAAAGCCTGTTCCATGTCATCTTGAAACCAGAAGTTGCTGACTGGGCTGACTGAAGTGCGGTAAAGGTAATGGTAGCAGAGAAGAAACAGAGGCTTTTCTTCCACCCCCCTGGAATTCTTGCAGACTTTCTTGCTTACCATTCCTCTTTTTGGATTTCTCAGGGGCCCAGAGTTTCAGCAAATGAATAGCTGTGCTGTGCAAACAGCATATTATGAGTAGAGCTTTCCAGCAATACCTTCCTACTCCACCCAAACACTGGGTAGTTTTTGCTTCACTTTGTAATGCTGAGCCTGTTGGAATGTGAAGATTTTCAATTATGGAATTCAATATTCTTGCTAATTACAAATCTTTTTTTTTTAGTTCAAAAAGAGGGTGATGTGAGCCAGCAAGGATGCATTTAGGGGCTTACACGAACCCACTTTGCAAACCACAATGTGGAAGGGTTTTGTGGAAAAGGCAATGTTTAATGATAGGTTTCCACTGAGCTTTGATGTGTGTGGCTTCAAAGAATGAGGATGTTTGGGCAGCAGCAAGTGCTTTTCTCTTAGATTTAATAAGAAAAGGCATCCATACACATTTTGTCTGACTTCAATGGACCTAAATCCTACAAAACTAGGAAAGCAACACAGTTGTTTTGCAGTGGCACTCATGGTTATTTTATCAAGAATTATAGAATCATAGACTGGTAAGGTTGGAAGGGACCTCAAAGATCATCTAGTTCCAACCCCCTGCCATAGGCAGGGACACCTCCCACTAGTACAGCTCACTCAAGGCCTCCTCCAACCTGGCCTTCAACAACTCCAGGGAGGGAGCAGCCACAACCTCCCTGGGCAACCTGTGCCAGTGTCTCACCACCCTCACTGCAAACAATTTCCTCCTAACATCCAGTCTAAATCTCCCCTCTGCCAGTTCAAAGCCATTGCCCCTTGTACTGTCATTGCAAGACCTTGTCAGTAGTCCCTCCCCAGCCTTCATGTAGCCCCCTTCAGATCCTGGAAGGCTACTCTAAGGTCTCCTGGAAGCCTTCTCTTCTGCAGGCTACAGAGCCCCAACTCTCTCAGTCTGTCCTCATAGCAGAGCTGCTTCAACCCTCTGAGCATCTTTGTGGCCTCCTCTGGACCCACTCCAACAGTTTTATGTCCTTCCTGTGCTGGGGGCTCCAGAACTGCACACAGGAGTCCAGGTGGGGTCTGAGGAGAGCAGAGCAAAGGGGGAGTATGGGATTGAATGGGTGGGCAAGGTGGTGAATGCAAACCTGGTGTGGCTATTGAGTTCATAGGGAAATGGTTGGCAGCTCAAAGTGCAGCTGATGGCTGGGCCATGGTGACATCCCTCAGGGATCAGTGCTGGGGCCACCGTGTGTATTTCAGGACCTGGCTGGCACACTGCAATCTTACCCCTCACAGCCTGTTGCTGGGGCAGTCAGTTACTGGCTGGCTGGACAACCAAGGTAGCTTCTTGTGAATTGCTGATAGATTTACTACAGGAATCCAAATGTGCTGTGAGTGGAAACCGTGTCTTGCTGATACTGGCACAGGAAGCAGCTGACAGAATTTTGTTTGCTGCCAAAAGGCGTTACTTTTACAAATGCACAGCAGTCCAAGAGTGGATTTTGGATAGACCAAAATCAAACATTCAGTGATTCCAGAACAGTGAGCCAAAACAGGCTGTAGAAGAATATTACATTTTCGTTGTTATCTTGCTGGTTTAGGCTCGGGTTTAAACACCTTAGACACAGCTCCTTATGCTCTGGTAAGATTTGCTTTAACCTGCAAGAGAATGACGGAATAGAATTACAGAATCATTAAGGCTAGAAAAGACCTTTAAATCATTGAGTCCAACTGTCAACCCAATGCCACCATGCCCACTAAACCATGACCCAAAGTGCCATGTCTGCATGTTTCTTGAATACCTCCAGGAATGGTGACTTTTGCTGGGAGGATTTTGAAGAAATAAGATAAGTCTTACTTTTTAGATAGGATGTACCTTAGAGAATCATTAAGGTTGGAAAAGACCTCTGAGATCATCAAGTCCAACCCCACCATGGCCATTAAACTGTGTCCCAAAGTGCCATGTCTACATGTTTCTTGAACACCTCCAGGGATGGTGACTACCATCTCCCTTGGGCAGCCTGTTCCAATACCTGATCAGTCATTTCATTAAAGAGTTTTTTCCTAATATCTGACCTAAGTCTCCTCTGGTGCAACTTGAGGCCATTCTCTCTCATCCTGTCACTTGTTACTGAGGAGAAGAGACCAACAACTTGGGGGAAGAGACTGCAGTAGCAGCATGTGGGTAGGACTCCCAGAACAAAGCCTCTTACCTCTTAGGAGATGTGCTAATAGCAGCATTAAATCTGTTTTCATTTTTAAGATGGTGGCTGTGTGCTTGAACTTGTGAGTGTTCAGCAGTGCTGAGCCTTGACCCTCTTCTGCCTCCGCAGACTGCTCAGTCCTTGCTGCATGTTCTCTTCCTAAGCTCCAGGACAAAAGAATCTGCTGTTCCTGTGGGACCAGCCTGTCTTAGAATCATAGAATCATAGAATGGTAAGGTTGGAAGGGACCTCAAGGATCATCTAGTTCAACCCCCTACCATAGGCAGGGACACCTCCCACTAGTACAGCTCACTCAAGGCCTCATCCAATCTGGCCTGGGTCTTCATGGAAATGAAAGTGATTCTGCTTAAAAAATGTCATCCCAGAGTCAACAACGTGCTTCAACACTTTGCTTAGAAAAGTAAAGGATCTCTGTTGCTGAAACCTCCTTCACAGAATCACAGAACCTCAGAGGTTGGAAGGGACCTCCAGAGATCATCCAGTCCAAGCCCCCTGCCAAGGCAGGATCCACTAGGGTAGTTTGCACAGGAATGTGTCCAGGCAGGTTTGAAAGTCTCCAGAGGAGGAGACTCCACAGTCTCTCTGGGCAGCCTGTTCCAGGGCTCTGTCACCCTCCCTGTAAAGAAGTTTCTCTTCATGTTGAGGCGAAACTTTCTAATATTCCAGTTTGAAGCTGTTGCTTCTTGCTGAAGAGTTCCAAGACTGTGGTGTAACCAAGAGAAAATAACCACTCTGACCAGTCTTGGGCTGCTGCATAGTTCCCTGTCCTCCTTATAACATAAGATGGTGTGTTTAGAAAGGTTGAGTCTTGGTCAGTAGCTCAGGAATGGTCAGGTTAACACCAGATGCTCTCAGGGAATTGAAGAGGGAGGTCATTCTCCTCCTGTTCTCTGCACTGCTTAGGCCACACCTTGAGGACTGTGTCCAGTTCTGGACCCTTCAGTTGAAGAAGGACATTGAAGTGCTTGAACGTGTCCAGAGAAGGGCAACGAGGCTGGGGAGAGGCCTTCAGCACAGCCCTATGAAGAGAGGCTGAGGGAGCTGGGATTGGTTAGCCTGGAGAAGAGGAGGCTCAGGGGACACCTTCTTGCTGTCTACAACTACCTGAAGGGTGATTGTAGCCAGGAGGAGGTTGCTTTCTTCTCTCAGGTAAACAGCAGCAGAACAAGAGGACACAGTCTCAAGCTGTGCCAGGGGAAGTTTAGGCTGGAGGTGAGGAGAAAGTTCTTGCCTGAGAGAGTCATTGCCTGCTGGAATGGGCTGCCCAGGGAGGTGGTGGAGTCAGCATCCCTGGAGGTGTTCAAGGCAGGTTTGGACGTGGCACTTGGTGCCATGGTCTGGTCTTGAGGGCTGTGGTAATGGGTTGGACTTGATGATCTTTGAGGTCTCTTCCAACCTTGGTGATACTGTGAGACTGTGATTGTATAATAAACATTGGATAGTGCTGTGGGACTGGCAAGTGAATCCATTTTACTGGAAGAGAGTCTCAGTGTATTCTGCCTTTGTATCCAGCATGCTGAATCTTGTAATAAAATCCTCGCTGTTGATTTTCTTCTGTGGTCAGAGTTACCCATTAAAAGGCAAACAAAGCTCCTACTCACTCTGGACTCTAGACAACGATGTGTGAGCTGGGGGCATACAACCAACCAGCCCAAATGTAGGGGAGTACTGTACCTAAAATTCATTCAGAGGAGTCTAACAATGTCCTAAGGATAGAATCATAGAATGATCATAGAATGGTAAGGTTGGAAGGGACCTCGAGGATCATCTAGTTCCAACCCCCTGCCATAGGCAGGGACACCTCCCACTAGCACAGCTCACTCAAGGTCTCCTCCAACCTGGCCTTCAACACCTCCAGGGAGGGAGCAGCCACAACCTCCCTGGGCAACCTGTGCCAGTGCCTCACCACACTCACTGCAAACAACTTCCTCCTAACATCCAGTCTAAATCTCCCCTCTACCAGTTCAAACCCATTGCCCCTCATCCTGTCAATAGTCAATTTGTCCTTTTCAGTTTTCCCTGTTCAGCCCAGTCTGGAGTCAAAATGCTGAGTGGGAAGCCAAATTATTTATTTTGGCACCACATTCTAGAAGAGACAAAACCCAGTGACCAAGTCCCACCCAGAGAGTCTCTTACCTGAGACCTTCTCCTGAGTCAAGGTTTGTCGTTCTGCTGCTGCTTTCTGCTTCCAGACTGTTTTTTAGAGCTTGGAGGTTGGAGTTTCGTGGTTGATGAATCTCAGAGGGTGAACTCCCACCCAGGAGGGACTTGCCAGATGAAAATTGTATGTTTTTAAGTAAGGCTCTGGTTAACTGCTATAGAATTTCAACAGCTAATTAAATCCCTGCTTGCACCTTGATATTTAGCAGTATTTATTCATACTTAATGCTATTTGTGGAGTCTGCAGGACAAACAGTTGAGTCTGTAATTTTCCAATCCTAAAACATATATTTTGAAGCCATCTACATCATTTAGGGGAACACTCTGGGACTTCTCTTCTTCTGAACCAAGGCACAAAGGATTGCAGCTTCTTGCTAGAGGGTTGACCCCCCTCAATCATGTTGAAAATTCATTTTAAATGCCTTTCAATCTGTGGAATGCACAATTTCACATATTGTCAACTTTGCAGATTATCCTCTAGGAGCTTTTTTTTTTTTTTTTTTTTTTTTTTTTTTTTTTTTTTTTTTTTTTTTTTTTTTTTTTTTTTTTTTTTTTTTTTTTTTTTTTTTTTTTTTTTTTNCTAAGAACCACTTTTGATGAAACCTGAAGGTTTGGGTTTTAAACCATGTGCCTGTGGACATCCCCAAAAATGTAATGGAAGGGATTTGTTATTATCCACTTGTTTTAAAGGGAGCCTTGGCTGAGCACTAACTTGAGATTCTCTCTCTTCTTGACTTTGTATGTTTACAAAGTTTGCAAGAGCATAATTGCCTTAGTGACCTGATCGTAGAATCATAGAATCATAGAATGGTTTAGGTTGGAAGTGACATCAAAGATCATCCAGCTCCAACCACCTACCATAGGCAGGGACACCCCTTCCAACCCAGACCATTCTATGATTCTATGATTCTGTGACACCTCCCACTAGTACAGCTCACTCAAGACCTCATCCAACCTGGCCTTGAGCACCTCCAGGGAGGGAGCAGCCACAACCTTCTGGGGCAACCTGTGCCAGTGTCTCACCACCCTCACTGCAAATAATTGCTTCCCAGTTTAAATCTCCCCTCTGCCAGTTTAAACCCATTGCCCCTTGTCCTGTCAGACCTTGTAAATAGTCCCTCCCCAGCCTTTCTGTAGGCACCCTTCAGATACTAGAAGACCACTACAATGTTTCCTGGAAGCCTTCTCCAGGCTGCGGAACCCAGCTCTCTCAGTCTGTCCTCACAGCACAGCTGCTGCAGCCCTCTCAGCATTTTTGTGGCTTCCTCTGGACCTGCTCCAACACTTCCATGTCCTTCCTGTGCTGGGGGCTCCAGAACTACACACAGGACTCCAGATGGGGTCTGAGGAGAGCAGAGCAAAGGGGCAGAATCCCTTCCCTTGCCCTGCTGGCCATGCTGTTCTTGCTGCAGTCCAGGACATGGTTGCTGTCTTTGCTGCACTCACACTGCAGGCTCATGTTGAGGTTTCATCAACCCAGACCCCCAGGTCTTTTTCCTCAGGGCTGCTCTCAGCCATTTGCCACCCAGCCTGGAATTGTGCTTGGCATTGTGCCCACCCAGGTCTCTCACAAGGTCTCTGTCAAACCTGGCTGAGGTTAGCCACTGTAATCATATGGGCCTGAGGGCACAGATGTCACAGTGCAGTCAGTATCACAGAATCATGGAATGGGGACTTCTATGGATCATCTAGTTCAACCCCTCTTGCTAAAGCAGGGTCAGCCACATCAGCTTGTCTTGGATTAAAGTGTCGCCACATCAGCTTGTCTTGGATTAAAGTGTCCAGGCAGGTTTGGAGTCTCTTTAGAGAAGGAAAATCCAGAACCATTCAGGGCAGCCTGCTCCAGGGCTTCGGCACCCTCACAGCAAAGAAGTTTTTCCTCATGTTTAGGTGGAACTTGCTGTGCTCTAGTTCATGCCCTTTGCCCCTTGTCACTGGGCACCACTAAGAATAGACTGGCTCCATCCTCTTGACACCCACCCTGTAGTAGTGGGACCACAGAAGGCTAATTTCCATAAGAAACCCTAAGGGAAATACCAACTGAAATGTTCATCTACACCTTCAACTGGCATGAAGCAACACAGAGCCACAGACTCCAAGAAAGTCCTCTTACATTAGACCAGTGAACATCTGTGTTAGTTATTCTTTTAGACAGTCCTGTCAGGAATAAACCCTCTGCATGATGCTCCTGATGCATCTGTGTGTGTCATTCAGTGCTTGGTCTCTTGGCTATGCAGAGAGACTTCAACTGAATTTGAAACTGACAAGAGAACCTTCATCTTCTGTAAGCAAGCTGACAAGAGAACCTTCATCTTCTGTAAGCCTTAGTGAATTAACAGTGCCTTAGAGTCCTGGTTAGTGGTCAGTGTTTCCAAGAGACTGCTGAGTTAAATAAGTGCTTGTTGTACTGTAGCTGTTATCTAAAGTTACACAGAATTGCAAAAGGTTAGAGGCTGGAAGAGACCTTGAAAGCTCATCCAGTCCAGCCCCCCTGCCAGAGCGGGATCACCTAGACCAGATCACACAGGAGCACATCCAGGAAGGTTTCGAATATCTCCAGAGGAAGACTCTACAACCCCCTGGGCATCCTGTTCCAGGCTTCTGTCACCCTCACTGTGAAAAAATTCTTTCTCATGTTTCCATGGAACTTCTTATGCCTCAGCTTCCACCCATTGCCCTTTGTTCTGTCATCAGGAATCACCCAGCAGAGCCTGGCTCCAGCCTCCTGGCACTCATCTTTACATCTTTATAAAGATGAATGAGGTCACCTCTCAGTCTCCTCTTCTCCAAGCTGAAGAGCCTCAGCTCCCTCAGGCTCTCCTCATAAGGAAGGCGTTCCACTCCCTTCATCTTCTTCATGGCTCTGCACTGGACTCTCTCAAGCAGTTCCCTGAATTCATTCTTGAACTGAGGGGCCAAGAGGTGGACACAATACTCCAGAGGAGGCCCCACCAGGGCAGAGTAGAGGGAGAGGAGAAGCTCTCTCGACCTACTAACCACAACCCTTCTAATGCATCCCAGAATGGCATTGGCCTTCTCGGCCACCAGAGTACATCGCTGGCTCATGGGCAACCTTCCATCCACCAGGACCCCCAGGTCC
>VWZE01018649.1:23135-39838 GCA_013396675.1 Eubucco bourcierii
GATCATGTTGGGTGATTCTGTGCTCCATAACCTCCCTGGAGGTGTTCAAGGCCAGGTTAGAGGAGGCCTTGAGTGACCTGTACTAGTGGGAGGTGTCCCTGCCTATGGCAGGGGGTTGGAACTAGATGATCCTTGAGGTCTTCCTCAAGAACTTCCTCCTAACATCCAGTCTGAATCTTCTCTCTGCTAGTTCAAACCCATTGCCCCTTGTCCTGCCATTACAAGGCCTTGTCAATAGTCCCTCCCCAGCTTTCCTGTAGGCCCCCTTCAGATATAGGAAGTCTACTATAGGGTCTCCAATGAGAGGGCTTTCCCCTTGGTTTAATGGGAGCTGGATCAAGCCTGATGTTACTGTTGCCACAGGCTGCCAGTCAAAGATGATTAACACCCTGCTCCTCTTGTCCCTTGCTTTGCAGTCTGCACAAGGGTCCCATCTGCAAAACGTTCCTTAGTACATATCGCCTTTCACTTCCATTTACTGCTGCACCTCTGCTTCCTGAGTCACCAGGGTTCAGCTTGGTCATTCATAACTGCAGTCTCAGCTTACCATTCTCTAGAGATAGATTTTTAATTTTTTTTTCTTTTTTTGGTAACGTAACCCCCCACTCTATCTATGTAATCTTATATTTCCTTAAGCTTTTCACTAACTAGCGTCAGGATGACAAAGGGAGGATGAGAAGCTACCTGCACAAGCTGCTTTGTTTCCGACTCCTTTTTCATTTGTTAACCTTTTCATTCATTCATTTGTTCTTCCCTCCTGGTCTTTTTTAGGTTAAGCAATGGAAAAGCTTCAGGGTTTGGTTACAGTATGCGTCAAGAAGTCCCTCGTGGCAGAAGGAGGCATAAAATTGGCAGGCTGTGCTTTCAACACCAGTCATCATCTTCTTCTCTGCCTTTGTTAGGCTATCTTCTCTACTGCTGTAGACCTATCAGCATTTGGGCCCCTTTAATTGCCCCATTGGTAAGGGCTGCAACTAAATGGAGCTGCTTTGCTGTCCAGTCTTTTCCTTTCCCTTAGCATTTCATCTATGAGCAGGAGGCATAAAACTGGCAGGCTGTGCTTTCAACACCANGAGGCATAAAACTGGCAGGCTGTGCTTTCAACACCAGTCATCATCTTCTTCTCTGCCTTTGTTAGGCTACTGCTGTAGACCTATTAGCATTTGGACCCCTTTAATTACCCCATTGGTTAATTCTGCAACTAAATGGAGCTGCTTTGCTGCCCAGTCTTTTCCTTTCCCTTAGCATTTCATCTATGAGCAGGAGGCATAAAACTGGCAGGCTGTGCTTTCAATACCAGTCATCATCTTCTTCTCTGCCTTTGTTAGGCTACTGCTGTAGACCTATTAGCATTTGGACCCCTTTAATTACCCCATTGGTTAATTCTGCAACTAAATGGAGCTGCTTTGCTGCCCAGTCTTTTCCTTTCCCTTAGCATTTCATCTATGAGCAGGAGGCATAAAACTGGCAGGCTGTGCTTTCAATACCAGTCATCATCTTCTTCTCTGCCTTTGTTAGGCTACTGCTGTAGACCTATTAGCATTTGGACCCCTTTAATTACCCCATTGGTTAATTCTGCAACTAAATGGAGCTGCTTTGCTGCCCAGTCTTTTCCTTTCCCTTAGCATTTCATCTATGAGCAGGAGGCATAAAACTGGCAGGCTGTGCTTTCAATACCAGTCATCATCTTCTTCTCTGCCTTTGTTAGGCTACTGCTGTAGACCTATTAGCATTTGGACCCCTTTAATTACCCCATTGGTTAATTCTGCAACTAAATGGAGCTGCTTTGCTGCCCAGTCTTTTCCTTTCCCTTAGCATTTCATCTGTCAGGAGAAGGAGGCATAATATTGGCAGGCTGTGCTTTCAATACCAGTCATCATCTTCTTCTCTGCCTTTGTTAGGCTACTGCTGTAGACCTATTAGCATTTGGGCCCCTTTAATTACCCCATTGGTAAAGGCTGCAACTAAATGGAGCTGCTTTGCTGTCCAGTCTTTTCCTTTCCCTTAGCATTTCATCTATGAAACAAAGTTGTTAATGTCTGCAGAAAAAAACTGTATGTCTGTGAGTTTTGCTTAGGCCCTTTTTGCCCAGGTGGGGCCCTGAGAGATGTATTCCCTTCCACCTCCTCAGAGGTGACCATGGTGCTTGGCTGCTTCCCACGTTAGGTTGTCTTTAAGCACAGTTAAGGAACAGGAGAGTATGGTATGGAATCTTGAGGATGTTTCTGCAAGGAAAAGTAGGACCTTAAGATGACAGCTTCAGCAAGCCTCCCTGTATGGGTTGTCTTCCTTTTCTGCCCCTTCTTACCCCTCTCTTACTAAACAATTTGGCTGAAGGCACTATGATCATATATTCATTTCAACTGTAAAAGACCTTCAAGAGTGAGTCCAGCCATCACCCCAACACCACCATGGCCACTAAACCGTGTCCTGAAGTGCCATATCTATGTGTTTTTTTAACACTTCCAGGGATGGTGAATCCATTACCTCCCTGGGCAGCCTGACCACTCTTTCAGGAAAGAAATTTGTCCTCATGTTCAACCTAAATGCTCCCTGATGCAATCTGAGGCTATTTCCACTCATTCTATGAGTTGAGAGTAGGGAGAAGAGACCAACCTTCCCCTGTACTCCACCTTCTCTTTTTAGGATGCTCTTTTCCTCCT
Organism: Eubucco bourcierii; assembly: GCA_013396675.1. Lineage (NCBI taxonomy): Eukaryota > Metazoa > Chordata > Aves > Piciformes > Ramphastidae > Eubucco > Eubucco bourcierii. Next base: position 25,799 of record VWZE01018649.1, read on the forward strand.
TTCTTTCCTTTTGTTCTGCCTGCTTCTATGCCCAGGCCTTACTTTCCTTGCTCACATGCAAGATGCAAACCAGAAGTCAGTGAAAGCAGTAGGAGTGCAATAATGAGGAGCAGCTTTATGCAGCAAACCAAGCACCAGTACATTTCCAGGGGTTGCTTTCAAAGCAGTGTCAGTCTGGTGGTATGAGATGGAAATGGCTTCATCTGCTGTCTTTTAGAACACTTTAAACCACCATTGTTGGCTTGTCGAGGAGTGGAATCAACCTTGAGAGAAATTTACTTGGAAGAAAACAGAGCTCAGCAGAAAATGCCCAGAGCAGAGTGTGCCTCGGAGCCTTTGCTGTGAGAACCTCCTTTGACACTTGCTGGTGATAAGGGATGGGCTTTGACAGCCATCTAGCGGCTGGGATAGTCTCGTGTGGGGTGTGTGTGTGTGTCCCAGTAATTTATTACAGTGTCAATGTTGTCACAAAACTGGGGCTCGACATGTCAGTGTGGGATAGGATTTGTCTTACCAAACCCTTGATGTGTAGTCTCCAGGTATGATGGTGAGGCTGCTTCTGGAATATTGTGTCCAGTTCAAGAAAGACCTCAGGAAACTGCTTGAGACAATCCAGCACAGAGCCACAAAAATGATGAAGGGAGTGGAACATAGAATCATAGAATCATAGAATGGTAAGGTTGGAATGGACCTCAAGGATCATCTAGATCCAATCCCCTACCATAGGCAGGGACACCTCCCACTAGCACAGGCTACTCAAGGCCTCCTCCAACCTGGCCTTGAACACCTCCAGGGAAGTTGTGTAGCACAGAATCACCCAATGTGATCAAAGATCAAAGATCACATTGGGTGATTCTGTGCTACACGACCTCCCTGGGCAACCTGTGCCAGTGTCTCACCACCCTCACTGCAAACAACTTCCTCCTAACATCCAGTCTAAATCTCCCCTCTGCCAGTTCAAACCCATTACCCCTTGTCCTGTCATTGCAGGACCTTGTAAATAATCCTTCCCCAGCCTTCCTGTAGCCCCCTTCAGATACTGGAAGGCTACTATCAGGTCCCCTCGAAGCCTTCTCTTCTCCAGGCTGAAGAGCCCCAACTCTCTCAGCCTGTCCTCATAGGAGAGCTGCTCCAGCCCTCTGATCATCTTTGTGTCCCTCCTCTGGCAGTATTGTGGGGTGAGGATGGGGTTGTCTGTTGGTGTTGTGAGTTTGATTTTTTTTCTCCTTATCAGCATATCTGCCATCTGATAGGAAAATAGACTTAGTACCCTTCCAGAAGTTGGTGCTTTTTTCCCTGCCTTTTTGTCTGCCTTTTTCTTGGCCGCTGAGCAATACCCAGGCAGAAGCCAGTGAGCATCTGGCTCGGTGCTGGTTTGCCAAAGCAGTTGCTATGTGCTTTGTTTGAAGTTAGGACAGAATGCTGACTTGGAGCTCAGGAACTCAGCAATTTCATTTATGCAAACTACTGCTCTTCTGAAGAGCACAGCGAGTTCTGTGGGTGATACACGAGGGCAGACACAGACCATATGCCAGACATCTGGCTGGGGGGGGAAGAGGCTAAGTGTGTCAGACAGTGCATTATGTCATGCTCACAAGGGAGGGGAGAGAGGAGTGCTTTCCAAAATGTGATCTGTCCTTTGGAGAATCACTCTCACACTGTCAGGAATGGACTCTATGGCCACGCTTGGTGGATGTCTTCACTTCACACTGAAAACATTTCCTCCTGAGCTTCTGGATGAGTGGCTGGAGAGCAGCCTGGCTGAGAGGGACCTGGGAGTGCTGGTTGGCAGCAGGCTGGGCATGAGCCAGCAGTGTGCCCAGCTGGCACAGAAGGCCAATGCCATCTTGGCCTGTATAGGAATAGTGTGGCCAGCAGCACTAGGGATGCGATTCTGCTCCTGTACCCAGCACTGGTGAGGCCTCACCTCGAGCACTGGGTGCAGCTCTGGGCCCTGCACTGCAAGAAGGACATTGAGGTGCTGCAGCAGGTCCAGAGGAGAGCAATGAGACTGGGGAGGGGGCTGGAGGGGAAGTCTGGTGAGGAGATGCTGAGGGAGCTGGGGGTGGTCAGCCTAGAGAAGAGGAGGCTAAAGGGGACCTTATCACTCTCTACAACTACCTAAAGGGAAGTTGCAGTCAGGTGGGGGTCAGGCTCCTCTCCCAGGCAGCCAGTGACAGGACAAGAGGACATGGCCTGAAGCTGTGCCAGGGGAGGTTTAGGTTGGATGTTGGGAAGCGATTCCTCACAGCAAGGGTGATTAGGCACTGGGATGGCCTGCCCAGGGAGGTGATGGAGTCACCATCCTTGAAGGTCTTTAAGAAAAGAGTGGATGTGGCACTTGGTGGCATGGTTTAGCTGATGTCATGGTGTTGGGTCATAGGCTGGACTTGATGATCTCAGAGGTCTTTTCCAGCCTGAGTGATTCTGTGTTTCTGCAGCACTCCTTTGAGTTGTTTTGTCAGCTGCTGTGACAGACTGATTGAAGAGAGGAGCAGGCCTGCTATGAATTTGGAATTCAGTTCCTCTTAGAAATTTGGATTTCAGTTCCTGTTAGAAATTTGGAATTCAGTTCCTCTTAGAAATTTGGATTTCAGTTCCTGTTAGAAATTTGGAATTCAGTTCCTCTTAGAAATTTGAATTTCAGTTCCTCTTAGAAATTTGGATTTCAGTTCCTCTTAGAAATTTGGATTTCAGTTCCTCTTAGAAATTTGGAATTCAGTTCCTCTTAGAAATTTGGATTTCAGTTCCTCTTAGAAATTTGAATTTCAGCTCCTCTTAGAAATTGGGATTTCAGTTCCTGTTAGAAATTTGGAATTCAGTTCCTCTTAGAAATTTGGAATTGAGTTCCTCTTAGGAATTTGGAATTAATTTCCTCTTAGAAATTTGGATTTCATTTCCTCTTAGAAATTTGGATTTCAGTTCCCTTTAGAAATTTGGATTTCAGTTCCCCTTAGAAAAATGCTGAAGTTAGTGGTGGCAGGCAACAGTTAATGACACATCTGCTCTTTTTCTCCCAGCTCTGACATTGATGGAGTAACTGGACTGGATTTAAGGCATGAAGCTGAAATTCCAAATCTGTTCATATTTATTACTTTGGGATTTGCTGTTTACATCTGGTTTAAATTAGGAGAGAAAGGCACAGAAGAGTGGAACTGCCCTTCTGCTTAGAGCTGTTGGTTTTTGCACTGACAACAGGTTTTCTTAAAAATAATGGCCATCATATTTGAATAGTGGGCTCTGGTGTGTATATATATATATAAAAATATTTTAATATATACATATACATGTATTTATATTTATTTATATATATATAATCTATCTATCTATCTATGTGTTAAATTGCCCCTATTCTCAGTCTTGTATCACTTGAAATCAGAGAATTACTGATCTCAACCGGATTGCCCAAAGACATTTTTCATAGGAAGGTTTCCTTGGTCACATGGAGCTCCCACCAGGTAAGAATTGCCTTCTCCACAGCATCCCAGCAGTCAGGAGAATCATTTTAATGGAGGACCATTAATGGATTGTGAGATGGTATTTTCCCAAAATTAATATAGTTTATTATTTTTCAATTTTTAACATTCTTGCCCCCCCCCTTCTCCCCCCAACCATTAATTTTAATAATAAGTGGTTCTTTGCACCGTTGTGGAAAACATTATACAGATGATAACTGTGCTGCTTTGAAGCTAATTGGAATATTTTAATGAAAAGAATTAAATTATAGGCAGTAAAAAACAAACACTGGTGATGTCTGCTTCACTCATAGGCTTGCTGAGATGGATAAAAACAAGGACACAAACATAGGTAACACAGAGTCTCTCTCTCTCTCTGGGACCTGCTGTGTCTTCTGGCCTTCTGCTGTGTTACCCAACTAATCACTCTGCTTCTAACCCCCTTTGCCAATCCTCCAAACTCACCTTACATATAAAGTGGACCCTGGGGTAAGGTAGAGGTGTGGAAAGAAGGTGGAAGGGTGGTTGGGAGCCCCTTCTGGAGACACAGGTTGCGCGGGGAGGTTGTGGCTGCTCCCTTCCTGGAGGTGTTCAAGGCCAGGTTGGACGAGGCCTTGAGTGAGCTGTACTAGTGGGAGGTATCCCTGCCTATGGCAGGGGGTTGGAACTAGATGATCCTTGAGGTCCCTTCCAACCTTACCATTCTGTGATTCTGTGGTTGAGTGGTGACTTGGCAGTGCTGGGTTAACAGTTGCCCTTGATGGCCTTAAAGGTCTCTTCAACAAAACAATTATGTGATTTGGTGATTCTAAGTGCTCTTGCAATAGAGATTGCTGTTGCTCCTGATCAGGGCCTTGACTGTGTTGCTTGGTTCTCCACGTTGGCATTATCTTATCACACAGTATCACCAGGGTTGGAAGAGACCTCAAGGATCATCAAGTCCAACCTGTTAGCACAGACCAGACCATGGCACCAAGTGCCACATCCAAACCTGCCTTGAACACCTCCAGGGACGCTGACTCCACCACCTCCCTGGGCAGCCCATTCCAGCAGTCAATGACTCTCTCAGGCAAGAACTTTCTCCTCACCTCCAGCCTAAACTTCCCCTGGCACAGCTTGAGACTGTGTCCTCTTGTTCTGCTGCTGTTTACCTGAGAGAAGAAAGCAACCTCCTCCTGGCTACAACCACCCTTCAGGTAGTTGTAGACAGCAAGAAGGTGTCCCCTGAGCCTCCTCTTCTCCAGGCTAAACAATCCCAGCTCCCTCAGCCTCTCTTCATAGGGCTGTGCTGGAGGCCTCTCCCCAGCCTCGTTGCCCTTCTCTGGACACGTTCAAGCACTTCANATCAGCACCCCCAGATCCCTTTCTGTTTGGCTACTCTCCAGCCACTCCCACCCCAACCTGTAGCTCTGCATGGGGTTGTTGTGGCCAAAGTGCAGCACCTGGCACTTGGATTTGTTGAGCTCCATCCCCTTGGACTCTGCCCATCTGTGCAGGTGGTTGAGGTCCCGCTGCAGAGCCCTTCTGCCCTCCAACCCAGCAACATCAGCCCCTGGCTTGGTGTCAGCTGCAAATTTGCTGGTGCCTGACTCGATGCCCTGGTCCAGATCATCACTGAAGATGTTACAGAGGATGGGGCCCAGCACTGATCCCTGGGGCACACCGCTAGTGCCCGGCCTCCAGCTGCATGTGGCACCATTCACCACCACTCTCTGGGCTCGGCCCTCCAGCCAGTTCCTAACCCAGCGCAGACAACACCCAACAACCCAAGTGAATGAGTTGTTTTCTTTTCAAGCACCACTGCCAGGTGTGCTGTGCACCGTTGTAAGTGTGGCTGGCTAAAGCACTGGAAGCAGGGAGCAGGTAGTGTATGATGTTTGTGCAGAAGCCTCTCAGGTTCTTCTCCATGCTCAGATGTCTCTCACACCCTGTGCAGAACTCTTTGCAAGGGCAGGCATGTGGCAGGGGTTCCTGAGTGCAGCATTAGTGTCACTCTGAGCAGAATGACACCCAGGGACTCAGCAGGCAATGTTCGCTTGATACCATGGTGGGTTTGTGTGCTCAGTGGTGACTCTCTTTTACTTCTTTCTGATCAAGAGACAAGGTAGTAAAATAACAAAGACATTTGAGAAGACTAATATTTAGAAGTCCTTAATGTCAACTTCAGCTATGCTGGTGGACTGTTTTCTTCCTGTATGTGATGCTACTTGTCATCTCCAGATGAGTTCTCTCCTTGCCCAGACCCTACTCCTCCTTTGATTTCACAGTTGTAAAATGATTGTCAATTGTCTCTCTTATTGCAGGAGAAGATGTTGAAGAAATAGCCTGCACTCAGAATGGCCAGATGTACCTGAACAGGGACATTTGGAAGCCCTCACCGTGCCAGATTTGTGTCTGTGACAACGGAGCTATTCTTTGCGATGAAATCCAGTGTCAAGATATGCTGGAGTGTGAGAACCCACAGGTGCCCCCGGGAGAGTGCTGTCCTGTGTGTCCCCATACAACACGTGATTTTGACACCACCATTGGTAAGGCTGCTTCCCAGCTTGCTGCTTTTTTTTTTTTTTTAAAAAAAAGACAGCCCAAAGTACTAGAAGCTCCATGATACTGACATTTCTGGTAGCATTTCTATGGTGAAAGTTTAAATCTGAAAATAGTAAGTATTTGACAGGTGAAAACCGCTCTAGGTTACACTTGAGCTGCCTCTGAAAGTAGTCATCTTCTGACTGTGAATCTGACAGAAGCCCCAATGGGCTTATAACTAAATATTTCATCTGAGCAACCTGATCTACTGTGAGGTGTCCTCAGGGGGGTTGGAACTAGATGAGGCTGAGAGAGTTGGGGCTCTGCAGCCTGCAGAAGAGAAGGCTTCGAGCAGACCTTAGAGTAGCCTTCCAATATCTGAAGGGGGCCTACAGGAAGGCTGGGGAGGGACTATTGACAAGGTCTTGCAATGACAGGACAAGGGGCAATGGGTTTAAACTGGCAAAGGGGAGATTTAGACTGGGTGTTAGGAGGAAGTTGTTTGCAGTGAGGGTGGTGAGACACTGGCACAGGTTGCCCAGGGAGGTTGTGGCTGCTCTCTCCCTGGAGGTGTTGAAGGCCAGGTTGGAGGAGGCCTTGAGTGAGCTGTACTAGTGGGAGGTGTCCCTGCCTATGGCAGGGGATTGGAACTAGATGATCCTTGAGGTCCCTTCCAACCTTACCATTCTATGATTCTATGAGCTGGCTCTGAAAGTAGTTATCTTCTGACTATGAATCTGACAGAAGCCCCTGTGGGCTTATAACTAACAGTTTGATCTGAGCAACCTGATCTAGTGTGAGGTGTCTCCAAGGGGGATTAGAACTAGATGATCTTTAAGGTCCCTTCCAGCCCTGACAATTCTATGATTCTGTGATTCTATTCTATGAATTTCATCTTGATAGTTCAAGGACATTGAATTCGGGCTTGGGTTTTTTTTTTTTTTTTGGTTCATCTGGAACTGCAAAATAAATATATTAAGATAAATTATACATTATACACATACATAGAATATATCTATTCAATATATAAAGAATTATATATTATAGAATTAAATAATAAGGTATTGTAAATATGGAATAGAGAATATACAATAGAATATATATAGTTTAGAATATTATATATAGAGAATAGAATATATATAATAGAATATTCTATAGTAAATTATAAAAACTATACTAAATATAGTTAAATTACAGAAATGTATAACATTTATTATATAATATTTATTAGGCATTAAGTAGTTTTTATATAATAATGCCTAATAGTATTTATTAGGCATTATTATATAAATATAGAGAATATAGAATAGAATATATAGAATGTATAAAGTTAAATTATAGAAATGTATAGGGTATATTATATCATTATATCATATATTGTATTATACCATATCATATTACATTCTATTATATTGTAATACATCATATTATATTATGCTACTTTATATTATATTATGCTATATTCTATTGTATTATATTATTTATGAGGTATTCAGTATTCTATAGAGAATATAGAATAGAATATATATAGAATACATAAAGTTAAATTATAGAAATATGTAGGATTTATTATGTATTATTTATTAGGCATTAAGTATTCTGTATAGAATATAGAATAGAATATGTAGAATGGAATATATAGAATGTATAAAGTTAAATTATTGAAATATATAGGATTTATTATGTATTATTTATTAGGTATTAAATATTCTGTATAGAATATAGAATAGAATATATAAAATAGAATATATAGAATAGATAAATTATAGAAATATATAGGATTTATGATGTATTATTTATTGGGTATTAAATATTCTATAGAGAATATAGAATAGATGAAGTTAAATTATAGAAATATATAGGATTTATTATGTATTATTTATTAGGTATTAAGTATTATATAGAGAATATAGAATAGAATATATAGAATAGAATATATAGAATAGATACATAGAATAGATACAATTAAATTATAGAAAAAGATATGATTTATTATGTATTATTTATTGGGTATTAAATATTCTATAGAGAATATAGAATGGAATATATAGAATAGATATAGTTAAATTATAGAAAATACAGGCTTTATTATGCATTATTTATTAGGTATTAAGTATTCTATATAGAGTATAGAATAGAATATATATAATAGAATATATAGAATAGATAAAGTTAAATGATAGAAATATATAGAATGTATAAAGTTAAATTATAGAAATATATATGATTTATTATGTATTATTTATTAGGTATTAAGTATTCTATATAGAATATAGAATAGAATATATGGAATAGATAAAGTTAAATTATAGAAATATATATGATTTGTTATGTATTATTTATTAGGTATTAAGTATTACATATTCATTATTATATAAATATATGGGATGCTCAGTTTAAGGCCCCTGCAACAGATGAATAAATGTGAACATTAGAGGTAAACAATGAAATGTACACAGTATAAAGTGTTTCCCCAAAGTGGAAACATAGACACATGATCCTTTTTGGGAGATACAGAAGGGAAAAAAACCATTAACATGAAGTATTATTAACTCTCTGTTTGCTTTCTTTCTGTTACATACCTTCAAAATTATGTCTTTTCCTGGAGAGACTTGGGTGAAGCAATCTTCCCACACCTCTAATTTTCTTAAAAGAGAATCTCTTATCATACAATTAATGCTTGTTAATAGAACCATAGAGTCATAGAATTATCAGGGCTGGAAGGGACCCTGAGGATCATCTAGTTCCAACCCTTCTGCCATGGGCAAGGAAACCTCATACCAGATGAGGTTGCTCAGAGCTACATCCAGCCTGGCATTAAAAACCTTCAGAGATGAGGCTTTCACCACCTCCCTGGGCAATCTGTTCCAGTGTCTCACACACTCATGGTAAAGAACTTTTTCCTAACATCTGCTCTGAATCTAGCCACTTCTAGTTTTGCTCCATTCACTCCAGTCCTATCCCTACCTGACACCCTAAAAAGTCCCTCAGCAGCTTTCTTGTAGCCCCTTTCAGATACTGGAAGGCCACAACAAGGTCTCCTCAGAGCCTTCTCCTCTTCCAGACTGAACAGGCCAAACCCTCTCAGCCTGTCTTCATAGGAGAGGTGCTCCAGCCCTCTGACCATCCTTGTGACCCTTCTCTGAACGTAGAATCATAGAATGGTAAGGTTGGAAGTGACCTCAAGGATCATCTAGTTCCAGCCCCCTGCCATAGGCAGGGACACCTCCCACTAGTACATGTGTACTATGTACTGAATTAATTGAACTACATTCTCTATATAATAATCAAAGCAGTATTTTTGTTTTAGTAGTTATAGTTTCTGTTGAATAGCTTAAATTAGGACAAAGTAGTGGTAAAGAGACTATAGTAGAGTAACTGAGCAGCGGAGCAAGACGTGGCAGGCACCAATAAAGAGCTGGTGCACCCTGCTGTGGTTTGGGAGGCATTAGGCCAACATCAGCAAAGGTACACCCTGCAAATATGAAAGCAATATGGATGCATTGCAGAATTCCTTCCAGAATTCCTTTGTTATTCAAGATACTAATAAAATATTCCTCTGAAGGACAGGGACCTACTGGAAAGAGTCCTTTGGAGAGCCATGAGGATAACTGGGGGAGCTGAGCATCTCCCCCACGAAGGCTGAGAGCCCTGGGGCTGTTTAGTCAGGAGAAGAGAAGGCTGAGAGGAGACCTGATAAATGTGTGCAAATGTCTGAGGGGTGGGTGTCAAGTGAAGGGGGACAATCTGGTTTTGGTGGTCAGCAGCAACAAGACAAGGACCAAAGGCTACAAACTGGAACATAGAAGGTTCCACCTCACCATGGGGAGAAACTTCTTTACAGGGAGGGTGACACAGCCCTGGAACAGGCTGCCCAGAGAGGTTGTGGAGTCTCCTTCTCTGGAGACTTTCCAAACCTGGTTGGATGCATTCCTGTGTGAACTACCCTAGGGGATCCTGCCTTGGTAAGGATGTTGGACACAATGATCTCTGGAGGTCCCTTCTAACCTCTAAAGTTTTGTGATTCTTTGTTTTTTGTGGATATGAGTGTGGCTCTATGGCTTTCAATGCAGGCATGTGATTGCCCTTTCAAACAAGAAAAACTCAAAAATCCCTCAATTCAGCTCTGGCTGTTGAAAAATGCCATGTCATATCTTGTGAATCCATCAACATTACTCCTATCAAAGTCAGTAATAAAGCTTCTTTTGACTTCATTCTCAGTCATTAGGCCAGCCTTGAACTATTCCCCACAAGATATTCTTCCACCTATATTAGGAAAAAAAATCTTTCCTTTGAAGGTGATTCATAGAACAGCAGGTTGGAAGGGACCTCAAGGATCATCTAGTCTAACCTTTTAGGGTAAGAATGTAGTTTAAAATGAGCTGTGTCTGTCAGGCTGGGCCTTGAAATTACTGTGGGGGAATCCACCACCTTCCTGGGGAGTTTCCTAGTTTGAATGGTGACAAAAGTTTTTCTGGGATCCAATCTGAATCTCCCCAGCAGCAACTTGTTACTAACTGTCTTTACCATGGGACTCTTTGTGCAGAGGGAATCTCCCCTCCTCATGATAGCCACCCTTCATGTACACGATGGAGCACTGCAGCAGGTTGCCCAGAGATGTTGTGGAGTCTCCTTCTCTGGAGATTTCAAAACTCACCTGGATGTGATCCTGGGCAACCTGCTTTAAGTGACCTGGCTATAGCAGGGTGGGGAGGGGCTGGACTAGATGACCCCCAGATGATCCCCATTGCCTGATTCTGTGATTCTACTTTACTAAAGTGTTTTTTTGGGTTTTTTTTTTTCCTTATTCTGTGGAATGATGAGAATCAGAAGACATCATTGCAGACCATTTGTATTCCTCACACCATACCAAGGGAATATATTTGCCCCTGGGAACCTCCCTTGTAGGCAATATACCATCCTCTCTGCATCTAGGTTTGGAGATGGTTCTAGCTACAACACCTGCACTCAACTCACAGACTTCTGTCTCTCAGAGTGAAAACATTAATTTCCTTTCTTCTTTTCTCCTTTTTTAATAGGCAGAGGAAGAAAGGTAAGAATTTTATTTTATACCATATCATTTATACCATATAATTTATTTTATGCTATATTGTTTATTTTAGGCTATATTATTTATTTTAGGCTACATTCCTTATTATATAGCATATTATTTTATACTATATTGTTTGGTTTATGCTATATTGTTTGGTTTAGGCTATATTATTTATTATAGGCTATATTATTTATTTTAGGCTACATTCCTTATTATGTAATATATTATTTTATACTATATTATTTGTTTTATGCTATATTACTTATTTATATTACTTATTTTATGCTGTATTATTTGTTTTAGGCTATATTATTTCTTTTAGGCTACATTCTTTATTATATAGTATATTATTTTAAACTGTATTATTTGTTTTATGCTATATTATTTATTTTAGGCTATATTATTTATTTCAGGCAACATTCCTTATTATATAGTATATTATTTTATACTAAAATATTTGTTTTATGCTATATTACTTATTTTATGCTGTATTATTTGTTTTAGGCTATAGTACTTATTTTAGGCTATATTATTTATGTTAGGCTATTTTATTTATTTTAGGCTATATTATTTATTTTAGTCTATATTATTCATTTTAGGCTACATTCCTTATTATATAATATATTGTTTTATACTATATTGTTTGTTTTATATTATATTATTTATTTTAGACTATATTATTTCTTTTAGGCTACATTCCTTCTTATATAGTTAATTATTTTATACTATATTATTTGTTTTATGCTGTATTACTTATTTTATGCTATAATATTTGTTTTATGCTATATTATTTATTTCAGGCTACATTCCTTATTATATAATAAGTTATTTTATAGTATATTGTTTGTTTTATGCTGTATTATTTATTTTAGGCTACATTCCTTATTATATAGTATATTATTTTTCACTACATGATTTGTTTTATGCTATATTATTTATTTTATGCTATGTAATTTATGCTATATTACTTATTTTATACTGTATTACTTATTTTATACTGTATTATTTCATACTATATTATTTTATGCTCTATTATTTATTTTATGCTCTATGATTTGTTTTATGCTACATTATTTAATACAATATAATTTATTTTATGCTATATTATTTTATATTACTTATTTTATACTGTATTATTTGATACGATATTATTTTTATGCTATATAATTTATTTTATGCTCCATTACTTATTTCATACTATATTACTTTATACTACATTACTTCCTTTATACTGTATTACTTTTAATGTATTGCAACTGTCTCTTGCATTTCCTCACAGAAATTAAAGATGATCTCTTTTCAAAACACTTAGTTCTTTCCACTTGCTCTTCCACAATGATAGGAAGATTGCAGTCCACATGGGAAAATGACTCTGAGATGCAGGCAAAAAAATCCTGCTCTTAATATCATCAGTCTCCTGCCTGAAAATCCCTGCTGCCTACACCAAAGGACTTCCAGATGGAGTAGTTTGGTTGTCTCTAGCAGTGCTACAAAAACATGAGGGAAGGGCCCACTAGGTCATTAGAAACCAACTGTTGAATGTTGGAGCTTGGTTTTGAGTAGGACATAGCTGCCCAGTGCAGAGTAGATAGCACTGGGATGGTGCAAGCCGTGGTGGTGTGGGCAGCATCTCTCATAGGATGCGGTTAAACATGAGAAGATCTATTCTTGCCCCCTAAAAAAATTTGAAATGTGTAAAGGAGTTTTTAAGATAGGAAGAAGCTACAAGAAATAGTTGGAATAGTTTTCAGGTGATCAAGGATATGTTCTCACTGAACCCAAGCAGATCAAGAGGTGGTTTATGAGCTCAAATGAGCCATATCCAACTTGTTATTACTTGATAAACAAGGCACAAAGATCTTTGATCTTTACAAAGCCCTCTCTTTTTTCTCTTAATAAATTTGATTGCCACCAGAAGGTCTAAACCCAGGTGTTTTATGTAACACATAATCATTGTCAACACATTCAGCTGAAAGAAAAGTCATCTGGCAAATGCTGTGTCCTTCACTCCCAAGCTTTGTGATATCATTTGATATTCTGTCCCTACACTTCAGATGGACACAAAGGGTTTTGATGTTAATAGATTTAACGATGTGAATTAAAATTGAAATGAATACCTTGAAGAAATGGAATCTGAAAGCTGCCCTGGGCTCTGTGTTTTGTATGAAGCAAATCATCAAACACAAGGTGTTTTCTAGTCCTGGTAGCATTTTAGTTTGACTCTTCTTTCAGCCAGTTTGCTCTGCAGATAGAGAAAAATCTGTTAGTATAGAGCCCTCATTTAATTAGTGTCCACAATCATTAAAAATGGTATGGATTAACTATTGCAGACACTTTTAATTTAGTCTCAGTTTTATCCTGAGCACAGTCACTGGAATGGTATTGGTGAAACTGGTGCTGATGATTTCACTTGTTTTCTGCCTTCTGATATTTGGTGGTTTTTGTTTCCTGCAGGGACAAAAAGGAGAACCTGGAGTAGTGCCACCTGTAAGTTAATTTCTTTTCACTGTTGATCAGCACATGCTAGAATTTAGTCCTTTAAATTGCAGTAGGTAAGGAAATACAAGCCAAAAGCCTGGTCTGGAGACCAGTGACAAGTGGTGTCCCTCAGGGGTCAGTGCTGGCACCAGTGCTGTTTGACATCTTTGTCAGTGCCATGGACAGAGGAATCAGTGCAGCCTCAGCAAGTGTGCAGATGGCACCAAGCTGTGTGGCACAGTCGACTTGCTAGAGGGCAGGGATCCATGCAGAGGGACCTGGACAGGCTGCAGAGCTGTGCCCAGGCCAACCTCATGACATTCAACAAGGCCAAGTGTAAGGTCCTGACCTGGATAGGCACAATGCCAAGCACAACTGCAGGCTTGGTGGTGAATGGCTGAGAGCAGCCCTGAAGAAAAGGCCCTGGGGGTGTGGGGTGATGAAAAGCTCAACATGAGGCTGCAGTGTGTGCATGAGGCCAGACAGCAACTGTGTGTGGATAGCAGGGCAAGGGAGGGGATTCTGCCCCTT
>VWZE01018649.1:52373-74064 GCA_013396675.1 Eubucco bourcierii
ATAACTAATTAGTTATATATTGTTTTACACATATAGTTATTATATAATTATATAACTAATTAGTTATATATGGATAACTATGCCTATAGTTATATATATAATATAAGTAATAATAATAAATAAAAAAGCAGTCAAATAATAAGTGATATAGTTATTATTATGTTATTATATTACTAGTTAGTTCTATATATAGTTCTATATATAAATAGGTATATATAGAACTATATATATGGTAAAATAAATAATAATAAATAAATAATAAGATAATAAAAATTATATATAGTATAGGTGTTATTATGTAACTAATTATATATACTTGTTATATATATTACTATATCTATATAACTAATTAGTTACATAATAATATAATAGTTAATTGGACTATGGTTAAATATGCTTCTGGCTGGAATTGCTCAGACCAACACTGAGAAGATGAGGCAAGAAACTGTGCGTGAAAAGCAGTGCTAAGCAGCCAGAGATACAGACAAGGTGTTCTGCAAGACTTATTTTTCTTCCCTCCTCCCCCTAATTCAGTGGAACACTAATTATGATTGATAGTGCCATACATACTTGATTTGCTCAGGTGTATTCAGTTACACATCCGTTGCTGTTTCAAGATAATCTCTTTTGATTTCTCTCTCCATTATTCCTGCAAGGTGACTCCACACAATAGAGTTACTCTGGCAATAAGCTGAAATACTCATGTTAGGCCAACAAGGTGCAAGTCTGAGCAGCATTTCTTGACTTCAGCACCTTTCCAAAGAGTGCTGAACCTTGCAAATCCCATCCCTGGAGCTGTTTAAGGCCAGGCTGGATGAGGTTCTAGCAAGCCTTATCTAGGGTAGGGTGCCCCTGCCCATGGCAGAGGGGTTGGAACTAGATGATCCTTGTGATCCTTTCCAACCCTAGAGGTGTTTAAGGTCAGGCTGGATGAGGTTCTAGCAAGCCTTATCTAGGGTAGGGTGCCCCTGCCCATGGCAGAGGGGTTGGAAATAGATGATCCTTGTGGTCCTTTCCAACCCTAACTGATTCTATGATTCTGTTCTGTTCTAAATTCAGCCCAAGTGAATACTTGCAGCCCAGAGGAATCCCTTAGAATCACAGGGGCACCAGGATGAGTGTTGGACCACTATCCTCCAGAGATTTCCTCAGAAAATATCAAAGAATAGGTGTGGCCAGAAATCTAAGGCCTCTCTTTGTTTGTATTCCTGTCACTGAAGTTAGGCAGTCTCCAGCCTTGTGGAAAATATATTTTGGGAACCAATTCAGTGTGGAACAAACTGTCAATTTTAGAAACTTCTGAATGCATGTTTGTGCCATTGCTCCTTTTCAGCCATCATAAACTCTTGGGCCTTGCCATGAGCGAGGATCTGGCTCTGGAGGAAGCAAAATGAAACTGTTGATTCCAGTTCTGTGTTTGCAAAACAGGGAGGGCACTTGAACTCTCCCTGCTCCAGCTAATTGGCACAAACAGCAGTGACTTTTGGCTTTGCTGGATATGGGCAACACCCTTTAAAACCCTTCTAATTTCAAATCATAAAGTCAGCTACATTTCCACTTAGGTATTTCTGAACTTGAAGCACACTAAGTGAAAACAAAAGAAAGGCTTAGAGGACGTGGAAGGATATCGGAGGTGAAGTTAAGTGGAGGTGATTTAAATTTGAAGGTGGTGAAAGAAAGATAATTTACCTCAGGAGAGGCTTTCCCTCATGTTAGGTAATTTTCTCTCTTTGTTCAGTATTCAAATAGGGGCACTAAGCAGACAATATGATGCATTCCACTGGTGTATGATGTCTGAAGCCTTAAACTGCCTCAAATTCACAGGAAAGGCAACTTTTATTGCAATGATTAAATCAAGAACTTGGCTCTTATTGCTGCAAAGCCAGGAGGCTTTGTTTGCATGGATTTTTGCTTTGTGAGCTGCCAGAATGACCCAGATTTTTTTTTTTTTTTTCCAGCCCTTTGCAGCTCAGATGGCAGGACTGGATGAGAAATCTGGCCTTGGCAGTCAGATGGGACTGATGCCTGGTGCAGTGGTAAGACCACATTAGCTCTGTGCTGGAGAAGAGGGTGGAAGTAGAGTGCATTTGTGAAAACCCAAAGGAGAATTAATTCATCATGTTCTGTGATAATCCCTTTTTTTTTTCACCCCCTCTCTCCTTATGAACTGAGTGACTGACAGTCACTCAGCTAAGCCGCTGGTTTTTCTTTTCATGTTGGTCAGGATCTTTAAGTGGCTTATCAGTAACTCTTCAGCATTTGCTTTGTAAAAATTAGTCAAAAGTTAATGAGTTGTGTGGAAAAAATCCTGAACCCCTGTCAAAAATGCAAGTTTTTCTCTGCTCTAGAGATTTTTGTATTGTTATAAGCTAAAAAATTACTTCCAGACAAGATTATCCTGACTTCATGATGTAAGTTACCACGAAGGACAATGATTTTTTTCCTGAAAAATCTCATGGAGCTTTTTAAAGGGAAACCTGAATTTTCTGCAGCAAACCACAGCCATTTGGAAGCTGTTTAGTGGTTTGTATGAGTCATGAAAATATGTCCTTCCATTGCAGCTTGTTGCTGCTCATGGCTGGGAACAGCAGCCTGAATTTATTTTGTCATTGATTCCATAGTGAGATTAAACTGAGTGCTGAGATTCCCTTCAAGGGAAGCTTCTTCCCCCAACAACTCTTTACTGTTACTGCATTTTTTTTTCAGTGGAGCTGTGCAGGCATCCCAGTTATTCCAACTGATTCCAAAAGCTATGAGCTTCCAGCAAGCAAGGAAGTCCTTATTTTCAGCTGCTAATGACTTTACACTCCTGTGGCTTTTTGAGTTTGAGGATTTCCTTTCTATCTACTTCTGTATTTCATAACATTAATCTCCTGAGTAAAAGCCTTTCAGAGGGTTTGGCCATCTTGGAGATGACTATCAGGTCATTTTGCTCTTTGGGAAAGGGTATTTTCCAGTGTGTAACCAAGTATGTTGTTGATAGGGTCCAGTGGGTCCAAGAGGTCCTCAAGGTCTCCAAGGCAAACAGGTAAGCCCTTCACCTGAGGGGACTGAAGCTAAGCCAGAGCACACAGTGGCTGATTTGTGTGTGCAATGTCCGACGTCGTGCGTGCATGGATGAATGCATCTCTTCCTCTAGAGGTGAATCTAGATGTGCAGCTCTTGAGCTCTGCCCTGGGTGTGCTCCATTACAAAGAAATCAACTGAAAAAGCACACACCACTGGATCTTGAAACAAAGATTTAAGCCAACCCATGTCACCTAAAATGGTGACTGCTCTGGTGTCAGGCTTGGCACGGTGTTAAGTCTCCAGTGGGGTTTGTGTGTGACACAGGATTTACCTGAAGCTTGGGGGACTTCAGTACCTTTCACTCCTTTTGTGCTGGTTCTAAATTAGAATCCAGACTGTCCCATGGGCTCTGATTTTCCTGGCCATGGATTTTTATTTTTTCATTTATATCCTTATATACTTTGTTTTTCACTCTTTGAAATCTGTCATTTGGATAATCTTTGGTTCATTTTAGGGCGGTGCTGGCCCTACAGGCCCACCTGGTGAACCCGGGGACCCAGGACCTATGGTAAGACTGATAAATAGAAACATTTCTGCAAGAAGATTGCACACACCTTTTACTTCAGAACAGATTTCTTTTTCATGTTGTCTCAGCTGAGGTTATTAATTAACTTTAGGCAAGAGTTGTGTTCAAAGCATGTTGGCCTGAAGGGGTGGACTTAAATCATCTCAAACATGCACAATAGTGTCCGTTGTAAAAACTTTTCCAGCACAGACCTGAGGATAGTGAAGTGCTGTAAAACCACATCTTATAGTGTAACTTACACAGAGGTTGAGAGAATGTTTATTTTTTTGGAGGTGATGCAATGATTCCAAAGCAAAAGGGATTTGGAGGATCAGCAACTGTGTTATTTTTATCTCCTAAAATATCCATCCTGGTGTTTTCAGGGTTTTGGTTTTTTGTTTTAAGGTTTCCTAGGGGCAGGATGGTTAGAAAGAGCACTACAAAATTAAGCAAATGTCCTTAGACATACGATCATCCTTTTTCTGCATCTGTTTTTATAAGAAACAGATTTCATAGTGGCGCGAATAGATATTTTAGTGATGGCTAAGTTGTCCTCTCGACAAATACGTTTGTTTCTTAGGGTCCAGTCGGATCTCGTGGACCAGAGGGACCTCCAGGCAAACCTGGTGAAGATGTGAGTTTGTTATTCTTTGTATCTTGTTTTATTTTTAATAAAACAAATGTTGGCATCTTCCAGACAGTGACTAACCAGCAGATGTGCCTGTTGTAACTCCTTTTATCTCTGTGCTTTGTAATCACACTCCTCATTAAGTGCAGTGTCTCAGCTGTAACTCTTAGCCACCCTTTTCAAACCCTTCTTTTCTTTTCTTTACATGTTACCATCATACCTAAGATTCAAGCACTGGTTCTTTATTATTTCTTGTCTCAGCTTTAACTCTTAGCCACCCTTTTCAAACCCCTCTTTTCTTTTCTTTACATGTTACCATCATACTTAAGATTCAAGCACTGGTTCTTTATTATTTCTTGCCTCAGCCAAAGGAGCCTTGCTTGAAATCAAACAGAATAATAGGAGGGGGCATTTGAAGGTATTTCCTGTCTGTGGGATTGTTTGGTCAGTGAGAAGGACTAAGTGATAACATTCATCTGGGTCTGGACAATGACATTTTTAGCATTTAAGTTTTTTAACTTCTTAATAATACATTATATTCAGAAGTTATTTTAATAATATATGATATCCATAACTGATTTTATTATTCTATCCGTGTGTGGACACACGTATGTGAGATGTGTGTATTGCACATCTTACATAGATGTGTGTGTGTGTGTATATATATATATATATATCTACGTACAGGCTGTATGTATATATATAGGCCTATCTATCTATATCTATCTCTATTTCTATATCTCTATCTCTATCACCTTTATCTCTATATCTCTATATCTATAGCAATATCTATGCTATCTCTATCATCTCTATCTCTGTCTCTTGATCTCTATCTATATATCTCTATCTCTATCTCTATATATAGGCCTGTCTCTATCTCTATCTCTATCTCTGTCTCTATCTCTCTATCTATCTCTTTATTATCTAGCTCTATCTCTGTCTATCTATATCTATATATATGTCTATCTGTCTCTACTTCTATCTCTAAATATATGCTTATCTATCTATCTCTATCTCTATATCTCTCAATCTCTATCTATATATCTCAATCTCTATATATAGGCCTATCTCTGTATCTCTATCTCTATCTCTATCTCTCTATCTCTCTATCTCTCTATCTCTATCTCTCTATCTCTATCTCTATCTCTATATCTATATATCTATGTCTATCTGTCTCTGTCTCTACTTCTCTCTATATAGGCTTATCTATCTCTATCTCAGAGCTCTCTGCCTCTGTCTCTGCTTCTATCTCTCTATATAGGCTTATCTATCTCTATATATAGGCTTATCTCTATCTCTATCGCTATCGCTATCTCTATCTCTATTATCTATCTCTATCTCTGTCTCATCTATCTCTATATCTATCTCTAAATATCTATGTCTATCTGTCTCTACTTCTATATATATAGGCTTATCTATCTCTATCTCTACCTCATCTCTATCTCTATCATCTCTATCTCCATCCCTATCTCTTTATCTCTATCTTTGTATCTATCTATCTCTATCTCCATCTCTATCTCTTTATATCTATCTATCTCTATCTCCATCCCTATCTCTTTATCTCTATATCTATCTATCTCTATCTCTATCTCTATCTCTATCTCTATCTCTATCTCTATCTCTATCTCTGTATCTATTGATATATTTTTTGAGTTAATGTGTGTAATCCACATTGGTAATCGTGTGTGTAGTTGATTTATGTCACTGAAATTGTTACAGGAAAGATAAGAGAGATAACATTGATGTGAATCTCCTCGCTTGTTTCAATGGGGAGAAAAGTGCATTTTGACATTTGCTGTTTTCATGTGTTTGAGTTGTTTTTTTTTTTCTCTTTCCTTAGGGTGAACCTGGTAGACCAGGACAATCCGGTGAGCCTGGATTTCCAGGATCTCCAGTAAGAGCATATTTAATCATACCTGTGTCATCCCTATCCCGTTTAATCATGAGTGCAAAGCTCTGCCATTTGATTATGGAAGTACCTGCAGCAGCTCACTCTAATGATCCAGATTGATACCATAGCTCAGAACCAAGCAGGTGATTCAAAAAGTCCTTGAGTTAATCCTGAGAGTCATTTCTTGGATCTCAACTGGAAGGGAGCTGTAGTGTGCCTGAAAAGAGGACAGGTAAATGCCAGAACTAAAGCCATCTGACAAAAACCATCTCCTAAGAGGTGATGGAATCTCCATCCTTGGAGGTGTTTAAAAGAAGACTGGGTGAGGCACTTACTGCCATGGTTTAGTTAATTAGAAGGATTAGGTGATAGGTTGGACACAATCTCAGAGGTCTTTTCCAACCTGGTGGTGGAGGTGTTGAAGGCCAGGTTGGAGGAGGCCTTAAGTGAGCTGTACTAGTGGGACGTGTCCCTGCCTATGGCAGGGGGTTGGAACTAGATGATCCTTGAGGTCCCTTCCAACCTTAGCATTCTATGATTCTATGATTCTATGGTGCCTCCTTTTCTTTTTAAGTGTCCAGTTCTTGGTTGGCAGTTCTGTTAGCAACTGGAGGTATGATCTCTTGGACAGAGAAATTGTTTTTTTTTTTTTTAACAAGGCAGTGTGATTTCCTAAGTTTTCCTCCCAAGTTTTATGGCTCAAGGACAGTGTTTTGTAAACTGCTTGAGACAAACGTGGTCCACAGAGTGGTGTTTTGTTCAGATCAAGCTGTTTTGCTCAATCAAGTAATCCTACAGAACACTTTCTAATGCAGGCAGGAAGCACTGCAGCTGCACACACACACACACACATAGGTCTTTGTAAACAGTCTCTCACCATCCTCCTTGTAGGCCCCCTTCAGATGGTGCTGCCCTCTTCCCCATTAGCACCAGAAACATAGAATCCTGGAACCATAGAATCATAGAATAGTAAGGGTGGAAGGGACCTCAAGGATCATCTAGTTCCAACCTCCTGCCATAGGCAGGGACACCTCCCACTAGTACAGCTCACTCAAGGCCTCCTTCAACACCTCCAGGCAGGGAGCAGCCACAACCTCCCTGGGCAACCTGTGCCAGTATCTCACCACTCTCACTTCAAAGAACTTCTTCCTGTCATCCAGTCTAAATCTCCCCTCTGCCAGTTCAAACCCATTGCCCCTTGTCCTTTCATTGCAAGACCTTGTCAATAGTCCCTCCCCAGCCTTCCTGTAGCCCCCTTCAGATCCTGGAAGGCTACTCTAAGGTCTCCTGGAAGCCTTCTCTTCTCCAGGCTGCGGAGCCCCAACTCTCTCAGTCTGTCCTCATAGCAGAGCTGCTGCAGCCCTCTGAGCATCTTGGTGGCCTCCTCTGGACCCGCTCCAACACTTCCATGTCCTTCATGAAAGTTGGAAAAGATCTCTGAGATCATCAAGTCCAACCATCAATCCAACACCGCCATTCTCGCTAAAACATGTTCCAAAATGCCATGTTTGCACATTTTTTTTTTTAGTGCCTCTGGTCAGAAATAAAGATTTGATTTGTTTGTTGTTTTTTTTATCTTTTTTCCTACTTAGGGGCCTCGAGGCTTTCCTGGTGCTCCTGGTCTCCCAGGTCTCAAAGGACACAGGGTAAGAAATGAGGATTTTCCCTTTCCTTGTACATGACATTTCTGGGCAGTTTCAGTATAAAGATGCTAAATTTATTTTTATATATTTATTTATTTATTATTTATTATTTTGGGTTGTTTTTTCTGTATTAGTTGTGAATTTGACCACACTTCTAGTGCTGCCCACTGCAGCAGAATCCCTGGCATTTAAAACAAAGAGGGTCCTGCAGAAAGTCAGTGCTATTCCCCTTTAAGCTGACCTTTGTTTTATATTCTCTAGTGCTTTCTTCACTCCATTTTCAAATGATCTGGGAATCTGGAAGGAGCTTGCATGAGCCCTGCCAAGCTCTGGGAGGCATGAACCTGCCAGTTCTCTCACTTTGTTGGCAAGTCTTGCATTAGGGTGGAGATCCTGAGAGGTGGATATGTTTGCAACATGGAGTCATTGCAAATTAACTAAGTTTTCTGGCCAGGATTTTGCTTTGGGGAGGAATAAAAAGGTTTCCTATGGCTCAGAGCCTCCTTCTTGTTGTTTTAGTATCTTTCTTTCTTTTTTTTTTTTTTTTTTTTAAAGGTTCTTGTTTTAAAAAGGAAACCAGATCCAAGGAAATGTACCTCCTATAAATGGTTTCCATTTAGGAAATGTTTACAACTTTTTATTCCATCTGGGTTTTCTCCTTCTTTTTTTTTTCCCTTTTCTTGCTCTTGCCACCTTGGACCATTCTTCACACCTTAGTATTGAGTTATTTTAACAACAATAGTAGGAATGTTCTCTGTGTGTATATATATAAATACAATTTCTCCTTTTATTATTTTTTTTTTTACTTTTATAACCCTTACAGGGATTAAAAGGACTTGATGGTCCAAAAGGTGAAATTGGAGCAGCTGGAGCAAAGGTATTTTCATGACCCAAAGAACTAACTGCTTAAGCATGTTTCTTTTTATTGCCAAAAGAATGAAAAAATAAGTAGAACTTTAGAATGCTGCTTTGTTGCCCTCTCCTGTTGGTGCTGCTAGTATGGAAGTGAGGAAGCTGGGTGGAGTTATCCATTTTCACTCTGTGTGTGTGATCCATAAAAACTCCAATGGAGGAACACGTGTGGGCTTTATAAAGAACAGAATTCACTGCTGCCAGTCACAATTTCAGCTGGAGTTCAGCTGTAAGCCTGTGGAAGATCACCAGGTGAAGTGACTGTGGTCTGTCTGTGGCACTTACACAGTAATGAGTTAATAACGAGCCCATGCACATCCCATCTGGAGTCCTGTGTGCAGGTCTGGAGCCCCCAGCACAGGAAGGACATTGAAGTGTTAGAGCGGGTCCAGAGGAGGCCACCAAGATGCTCAGAGGGCTGCAGCAGCTCTGCTGTGAGGACAGGCTGAGAGAGTTGGGGCTCTGCAGCCTGCAGAAGAGAAGGCTTCCAGGAGACCTTAGAGTAGCCTTCCAGGATCTGAAGGGGGCCTACAGGAAGGCTGGGGAGGGACTATTGACAAGGTCTTGCAATGCCAGGACAAGGGACAATGGGTTTGAACTGGTAGAGGGGAGATTTAGACTGGATGTTGGGTGGAAGTTGTTTGCAGTGAGGGTGGTGAGACACAGGCACAGGTTGCCCAGGGAGGTTATGGCTGCTCCCTCCCTGGAGGTGTTGAAGGCCAGGTTGGAGGAGTGAGCTGTACTAGTGGGGTTGGAACTAAATGATCTTTGAGGTCCCTTCCAACCTTACCATTCTATGATTCTATGATTCACAGAGATTATGTAAATACATGGCAGTTCCCATCAGCATGGGCAACAGCAAAGCTCTTGCTGCACACAGATCTGCATAGAATCATAGAATCATAGAATGGTAAGGTTGGAAGGGACCTCAAGGATCATCTAGTTCCAAGCCCCTGCCATAGGCAGGGACACCTCCAACTAGCACAGCTCACTCAAGGCCTCATCCAACCTCGCCTTGAACACCTCCAGGGANCCACTTTGTAAAATGACCCAGACTAGAACTCAACCAGCTGGAAGTTAAGGACTGAAGCTCTATTTACAGCTCAGCACACTGTACAGCAGATATATACACTATAGACAGCATATTTACAGAAATAGACAAGTAAAAGGTAATACAACAACACAACTCCCCTCCCAGAAATCAGAGACCCCAGGAGGGGCTCCCAACCACCCTTCCACCTTCTCCCCACCCCTGTACCTTACCCTAAGGTTTGCCTTATGTGCAAGGTAAATTAGGAGGATCAGCCCAGGGGAGTTAGAAGAAAAGTGATTAGTGAGGATTAATCAGCAGAGGAGCCAGAGCCCAGAAGCTGCTAGATCGCCCCAGCAGCTGCTGCTCCAGCAAGAGACAGACAGAGACTGACTTATCTACATGTTTTGGTTATTGTTCCCAAACAGTTCTCCAGCAAGCCTATGAGTGAAGTAGACATCATGATGTTTTCCTTTCACAGCCTATAGTGTGATTTTCTCTACTAAAGTATTCTAATTAGCCTCAAAGCAGCACACTTCTTTTTCTTCTAGCTCATTGCCTCTAATTGTGTCATTTCATTTTCATTTGTAGGGAGAATCTGGACCAACAGGTGCCATGGGTCCAACAGGTCCTCTAGTGAGTGTTGTCTGCATTGGGTGGGCTTTAAACTTGTAAAAGATGTGGCAAGTATGAATGTCAAGCTTTTGATACCTGTACTTGGTGTCATGAAGCTGACTTTTCTCTTAATGAGGGCTTTATTTTCTATTACACTAACAGTACTTTTGGTCCACTGGATGCTGTTATCCTTTGCAGTCCACGGACGTGGGTAACAACAACAAATCAGAAGGCACAACAGGGATTTGATGGCAGGTTTTGTGATGGTTTGCCTGCTCTTGCAAGTGTCAGGTCATCCAGTCTAGGTTGTTACATGTTGATGCTTCATACAGAGTGATTTCAGTGTGACTGAACTTGATTAGATTGCTCTGAGGTAGAAATGGAATATTTTAGGTCAGATTTTTCTAGCCAAGGAAAGCACAGACAGAGGATTCTGAAGGTTACAGTGAGGGTAAGCATGCATGACATGGAAGTGAAACCAGGAAACTTTCCTTTGGAGTAGTTTTCATTCAGATGTGGTTTTGGACAACCTAGCAGCCTAACAAGCCCCCCCCCCCCCCCCCCCCCCCCCCCCAAAAAAAAAAAATCAATTCTGAGCAGTGCTTGTGGAAATAAAGCACCTTTCTAATATCAGATAATGAAAGCTCGCTGCAAAGCACTGCCTTGTGTCATGCAGAATGTAATATCCCTGAAGTGGAACCTGGTTTGTGAATGAGCTGGGCTAAATGAGATTGCATTATTGGTCTTGGTGAGTATATTTGAGTGTTTATTCTAATGTGCTTCCAGCTAGAAATACTGTTGGAACAGGCAAAGAGAAATCACAGTCAATTAAATTCCCACTGGGCAAGCCTGCAAGGTAGCAAGGATTTATGTTAGCTGCTACTTCTTTGCTGCTGTAGGACCAGATAAGCTACACCTGCAGGAGGTGAAAAGGTAGCTTGGTAATGTAACTGTTGTTCACATCATCTCTCCTTATGCTTGTAGTCTCAGGAAACCAAATCACATTCTTGTTAAAAGCAAATAAAGAAGGCTAGGCAGAAAACTGCTGAAGAGCAAAGCAGTGCAAAACTTCATTTGGGGCAAGGGAAAAGTGAAGAATGTTTGAAAAAAGAAGGGGAAAAAAAGAAGGGAAAAGCAAAGACAAAGGAGAAAAAGAAGAAAAAAAGGGAGTGGTGTACATTCTCTGCACTGTGGGGGTGGGAAAAGTCAAGTGAACTGTGTAACCCTTTTTTTGCTCTACCAAGATGAGCTCCTCAATAATGCTCTTTATTTTTTTTTTTTCTCTTTTCAAGGGACCTAGAGGAATGCCAGGAGAAAGAGGCCGAATTGGGCCACAGGGTGCCCCTGTAAGTAGCATCTTCATTCTCTCTCCTTGTAGTACTTCCTCTTGTATTACTTCACATTTAAACCCCTGAGCCTGAAAGGGGTTTGTTTATTTTTTTATCCTATGCCTCTTAGTTCCATGGAGGGTTCTGCTGTAGCTTAAGTTAGGGCCTGAGCAGAATTTTGTGGTGTGAGACCTTTACTATACATTTCAAAACTCAATTTTCAAAACTCAATTTTCAAAACTCAATTTTCAAAACTCAAATTTCAAAACTCAAATTTCAAAACTCAAATTTCAAAACTCAATTTTTGAAACTCAATTTTTGAAACTCAGTGTTCAAAACTCAGTGTTCAAAACTCAGTGTTCAAAACTCAATTTTCAAAACTCAGTTTTCAAAACTCAGTTTTCAAAACTCAATATTTGAAACTCAATTTTCAAAACTCAATTTTCAAAACTCAATTTTCTAAACTCAATTTTCTAAACTCAATTTTCTAAACTCAATTTTCTAAACTCAATTTTCTAAACTCAATTTTCTAAACTCAATTTTCAAAACTCAATTTTTGAAACTCACATTTCAAAACTCACATTTCAAAACTCACATTTTCAAAACTCACATTTTCAAAACTCAGTTTTCAAAACTCAGTTTTCAAAACTCAATTTTCAAAACTCAATTTTCAAAACTCAATTTTTGAAACTCAATTTTCAAAACTCAATTTTCAAAACTCAATTTTAGAAACTCAAATTTCAAAACTCCATTTTCAAAACTCAAAAAAAATTTAAAAAACTCAAAAAAGTTTTCTTTTTTTTAAAATGAAAAATGTTAAGCTGTATAGTGATTTCTCATAGCAGTGCTGCACATGAGGCCAATTCCCTTCAGTGTACTACAAATACTTCTTTTTTTTTGTGGGAGTTGTATGTCAAATTTCTCTTGAGAGGCTGTTTCCACTAAGAGTTCTTGAACTAAGAAGTAATATATTGGTTTTGTCTTGGAAAATAAGTTGGAAATGAAAAGTTAAACTTCATAATTTAAGTCCAGAAAAATAATAATACTTAAAAAGTAGTTTGCTTTTCAGCAAAGAAAGAAGAATTAGGTTTGACATGAGGTCACATTTGAGAAGAAACTGATTTCTGGTGCTTTATGTCCTTTGTCAGGTGGTGTTTTTTTCTGGCATTTCTCCCCATGACTATTATGTGCTCCATTTATATTTCAGTTACACTGAAAATGTGACAGTGGCCTCTGTGAAAACAGATAAAATCAGTTTACTTGAAAGGGAGCATAATTTCTTCCAGAATTTTTCCATGCCAGTGTTTGGGGACCTCTACAATCCAGCATTTCTTTGGTCACTTTAGTTTGTATGGCTGGTGTCACAAATACTAACAACAAATAGAAATAAAATAAAATTTTTTAAAAAGTGAAATTAAATGAGATGAAATGAAATTAGGTGAGATAAAATGAAGTGAAACAAAATGAAATGAAATAAAAGAGTGAAACAAAATAAAACAGAGTGAAATGAAATAAAACAGAATGAAACAGAATGAAATGATATAAACAGAATCAAATGAGATAAAACAGAATGAAACAAAACTAAATGAAACAAAATGAAATTAAATGAAATAAAACTGAATGAAACGAAATAAAACTGAATGAAACAAAACTAAATGAAACAAAATGAAATGAAATTAAACAAACTGAAATGAAACAAAACTGAATGAAATGAAACAGAATGAAACAAAACTAAATGAAACAAAGTGAAATGAAATTAAATAAAACAAACTGAAATGAAATAAAACTGAATGAAATGAAACAAAACTGAATGAAATGAAACAAAATGAAACACAATTAAATAAATCAAACTGAAATGAAACAAAACTGAATGAAATGCAACAGAATGAAACAAAACTAAATGAAACAAAACTGAATGAAATGAAACAAAACTGAATGAAACGAAACTAAATGAAACAAATCAAACTGAAATGAAACAAAACTGAATGAAATGAAACTAAATGAAACAAAACTAAATGAAACAAAATGAAATTAAATGAAACAAACTGAATGAAATGAAACTAAATGAAACAAAATTAAATAAATCAACTGAAATGAAACAAAACTGAATGAAATGCAACAGAATGAAACAAAACTAAAGGAAACAAAGTGAAATGAAAGGAAACGAAATGAAACAAAATGAAACAAAACAAAACTAAATGAAATAAACCAAAATTAAATGAAATGAAATAAAATTAAATGAAATGAAACAAAAGGAAAACATAGAGCTCTTATAAATATTTTGTCTTGTCTATTTGTATACCTAGGGTGGACGTGGCCAACATGGCATGCCTGGGAAGCCAGGACCAATGGTAAGTTCTTTTTCTTAATCATCTGTTATTTTCACCTTGTATTTGCCACTTAACCTTTTGACACTACCAAAAGAAGCACAGCAAAGTGTTGCTAACAGTCAGTGCACCTGAGATTATCTGCAGGTGATTCCTAGTTCTGCTCATCACAGCTTCAATGCTGTCCTCTGAGAAATCATGTTCTGTGGTTTGCTTCATCTAAAGGTTTCAGTCTACAGAGGAGCCAGCTGTAAGATCTCCTCTGGTGTGTGTGTGTGTGTTATGTTTTGCTGCTTTACAGAAGTGGGGTCCATATTATAAGGAGTTAAGTATCTTAAAGATATGTATTCTAATATGAAGCAGTTTCTAATTGCATGCTGCCTTCCTTCGTGTACGAAGTTGGCAGACGAGGTTCAACCCATGCTTAGCAAGAGTAACAGAATCACCAAAGGTCAGGGGCTGGAAGGAACCTTGAAAGCTCCTCCAGTCCAAGCCCCCTGCCAGAGCAGGATCACCTAGACCAGATCACACAGGAACACATCCAGGCAGACCTTGAATACCTCCAGAGAGGAAGACTTCACAACTCCCCTGGGCAGTCTGTTCCAATATTCTGTCACCCTCACTTCACAACTCCTCTGGGCAGTCTGTTCCAATATTCTGTCACCCTCACTTCACAACTCCCCTGGGCAGTCTGTTCCAATATTCTGTCACCCTCACAGGGAAAAATTCCTCCTCATGTCTAAATGAAACTTCCTATGCCTCAGCTTCCACCCATTGCCCCTTGTCCTGTCATCAGGCATCACACAGCAGAGCCTGGCTTTGGCCTCCTGGCACTCACCCTGCACAATTTATAAACATTGATGAGATCACCTCTCAGTCTCCTCTTTTCCAAGTTTAATAGCCCCAGCTGCCTCAGGCTCTGCTCATAAAGAAGATGCTCCACTCCCTTAATAATTTGCATGGCTCTGCATTGGAGTCTCTCAAGCATTGCCCTGAGGTCCTTCTTTAACTGAGGGGCCCAGAACTGGACACAGTACTCCAAATGTGGCCTCACCAGGACAGAGTAGAGGGAGAGGAGAACCTCTCTTGACCCACCAACCACAGCCCTTCTAATGCATCCCAGAATGGCATTGGCCTTCTTGGGTACCAGAGCACATTTTAGAAAAAGATACTGAACAGATACTGAAAAGCCACTCACCAAAACCCACCACACCAGAAAACCCCCTTCAAAATCCCAAGCCACACCTCGCCACAATAAACATTGCCACCTGTGCATGTTCTTTTAAGTGGTGTAAGTCTTGACAGCAACTGTGTGCTGGGCTGCACTCACACTGCAGGCTCACGTTGAGCTTTCCATCACCCCAGAACCTTTCTGCTGTGCTGTTGCAATCGTTTCTGCAGAACAAATCTAACAGCTCACTCAGTACACTTTTGAAAGCCTGTGTCCCAGTTCACTGGATGACAAACTCCTGTCTGCCAAATCTCTCTCTTGTTGCAGGAAGAGCTCCAGAATTACTGACTCCAACAACAATGCATTTCATTAACACTTCCACTAATGAGAAACTTGTGCATGAAGCACCACCATCTCCCTTGTGACATGACATGGATGTCACCAAATATATTAGCCAACCAATTATCAGGTCCAGCCTAGCTGAGCTCATATAGTACAGCAGATACAAATTCCAAGTCCATTTAGAATTTCCCAGCTCAGGAAGCAGCTTTTTCTAAAATTTATCATTTGTTTTCAATACCCAAACCCATTTTGTTTCTAGGTTTCTTCTAACGAGTCACTCTTCTTTCATGATACACTAAATAATTGAAGTTTGCAGCTTTGGGACACTTCCACTCATTTTCTGAGTTTCTATTACAGTTAACTGTTTCTTGAAGACCTTCATAATGAAATAATCTGGTCATTCTGGAGTTCATCAGTTCTGGAGCCCCCAGCACAGGAAGGACATGGAACTGTTGGAGCGGGTCCGGAGGAGGCCATGAAGATGCTCAGAGGGCTGCAGCAGCTCTGATGTGAGGACAGGCTGAGAGAGTTGGGGCTCTGCAGCCTGGAGAAGGTTTCCAGGAGACCTTAGAGTAGCCTTCCAGGATCTGAAGGGGGCTACAGGAAGTCTGGGGAGGGACTATTGACAAGGTCTTGTAATGCCAGGACAAGGGGAATGGGTTTGAAGTGGCAGAGGGGAGATTTAGACTGGTTATCTGGAGGAAGTTGTTTGCAGTGAGGGTGGTGAGACACTGGCACAGGTTGTCCAGGGAGGTTGTGGAGCGCAGAATCACCCAACGTGATCATTGATCACGTTGGGTGATTCTGTGCTCCACAACTGCCCTGGAGGTGTTCAAGACCAGGTTGGAGGAGGCCTTGAGTGACCTGTACGAGTGGGAGGTGTCCCTGCCTATGGCAGGGGGGTGGAACTAGATGATCCTTGAGGTCCCTTCCAACCTTCCCATTCTATGATTCTGTGATTGAGGTTGCACCTACACGCTGCAGCACCACAAAGCATCGTTGAGGCACCCAAAACCCAGATAGCAACAACCACCTGCAAACTGTGCATTTATTGCAATTACTCTGCAGTCCTTCAGCTGGGAACATAGTGCTGCACAAGCAGCTAAACTGCCTGGAGTTGTGGCAACCAAAGTGTTGCACACAGACACAGAAAAGGTGACTTTCCCCATGGGTACCCAAAATGCATACCCTCACTGAAAGGGGGAGTGAGGACTCCTTAGGCAGATTCCCAGGCTTAGTGGAGAGGATCTGACTTGCCAAGCTGCTTGCTGTGTGGAGAAGCCTCTCTCTGCACAGCATGACTCCATTTATACTCTGTTTGCTGTGGTCAGATTCTTAATTAGATGGAGGGCTGAGTCCTCAGAGCAAGAAAGGAATTTCTGGGCCTGGATGACCTTTGGATGTCCCTTCCAACCCAGAGCATTCTCTGATTCTATGGTTTGGGAATGTCATTGTGGCAGAAGAATAGGAAGCAGGGTGTGTAGTTGAGCAGCCTTTAATTGTGTTTTCCCTTCTCATGCTGCTTACCTCAAAAGTCTTTTCTAGCAAACCATTTGTTTCTGTGTAGATGTGGCTTGCATTTCTCTACTTTCTGAACCTCTAGTTTAAGTTTAGAAGAATTGAAAGTCTCCTTTGCTAAATTCTATAAGGCAAATGAATATCATTTTGTTACCATACCAGTGCAGGATAGACATAAGAGGAGGATATAATGCTTTGTTAAATGCTAAAAATGGAAAACAATCACTGAATCA
Organism: Eubucco bourcierii; assembly: GCA_013396675.1. Classification (NCBI taxonomy): domain Eukaryota; kingdom Metazoa; phylum Chordata; class Aves; order Piciformes; family Ramphastidae; genus Eubucco; species Eubucco bourcierii. The sequence goes on from VWZE01018649.1 coordinate 69,586, forward strand.
CAAAACCCTAGAAGTTGGAAGGGACCTCCAGAGATCATCCAGTCCATCCTCCCTGCCAAGACAGGATCACTCAGGGTAGTTCTCACAGGAATGCATCCAGGCAGGTTTTGAGAGTCTCCGGAGAAGGAGACTCCACAACCTCTCTGGGCAGCCTGCTCCAGGGCTCTGTCACCCTCACTGTAAAGAATCATAGAATCATAGAATGGTAAGGTTGGAAGGGACCTCAAGGATCATCTAGTTCCAACCGCCTGCCATAGGCAGGGACACNATCTCCCCTCTGCCAGTTCAAACCCATTACCCCTTGTCCTGGCATTGCAAGACCTTGTCAATAGTCCCTCCCCAGCCTTCCTGTAGGCACCCTTCAAATACTGGAAGGCTACTCTAAGGTCTCCTGGAAACTGGAAGGCTACTCTAAGGTCTCCTGGAAACCTTCTCTTCTCCAGGCTGCAGAGCCCCAACTCTCTCAGCCTGTCCTCACAGCAGAGCTGCTGCAGTCCTCTGAGCATCTTTGTGGCCTCCTCTGGACCTACTCCAACATTTCCATGTCCTTCCTGTGCTGGGGGCTCCAGAACTGCACACAGGACTCCAGAGGGGTTCTAAAGAGGGCAGAGCAAAGGGGCAGAATCCCCTCCCTTGCCCTGCTGCCCACATTGCTCTTGCTGCAGCCCAGCACGCAGTTACTGTCTGGGCTGCATGAAGAAGTTTCTCCTCGCATTGAAGCAAAACCTTCTGTGTTCCAGATTGTAGCTGTTGCTCCTTGTCTTGTTACTGCTGAACACTGAAAAGAGATTGGCCCCCTCAAAGTGACACTCACCCCTCAGATACTTACAGACATTGATCAGATCCCCTCTTGTCTTCCTTCTCCAGACTAAATAGCCCCAGATTTCTCAGTCTTCTGTTGCAGGGAAGTTGATCAAGTCCCCTAATCATCTTCACAGCTTTCTGTTGGACTCTATCAGTTCCCTGTCTCTCTTGAATTGGGGAGCCTGGAACTGGACACAATACTCTAGTTGTGGTGTCACCAGGATAACTGTGTTCATTGTAGTTTGGGCATTGATAGCTGAATCCAGACCTGTGACTTTTCTGAAATCAGTAGATAACATCATTAAAGTCTTCTCATTAGTAACAAGTGATAGGATGAGAGGAAATGGCCTCAAGTTGCACCAGGTGAGATTTTTGGATGATAGAAGAAATTTCTCTGCTAAAAGGGTTCTCAAACACTGGAATAAGCTCCTCAGGGAGGTGGCTGAATCCTCATCCTTGGTGGTGTTTAAAAGATGGGGAGATGTGGTGCTGTAAATTTGACAGAGCTAGGTAATGCTTGCACTCAAAGATCTTTGAAGGTCTTTTCCAACAATGATTCTATGAAAAACAAACACTGTACCACAATTCCATCAAATGTATCTCTCAGAAAAAAAAAAACAAACCCAAAATTTGTGACTGTGTTGGTTTTGTTGTTCAGAAACATTTTATGGTTTAAAAAAAATCATTTCATGCCATAATCATTTTTATCTGGTGGTTAGAAGCTCCTCGGTGTGATCTAAACTGCAGAATTACAGCTTTGTGTCTTTGTCTTTCACAGGGTCCACTTGGCATAACTGGTTCTCCAGGTTTTCCAGGTGTTCCTGGTCTAAAGGTAAAAAAAAAATTAAATAAAAACATATTTTTAATATGTCTAAAAACACAGAAGAATAATAATGATGATAAGTGAGTTCCAGCTGTTGCATCTGGGTGCCAGGGAGCTGCTGTGAGATAGGTCTTAGGCAAAACCTTGAGACAGAAGAGAGCAGTCAGAAGCCAAATGAAGCCATTGCAATTGACCAGAGTCAGGCTGCTTTCTCTGCTTCCACTTTTTTCCTGAGCTGAGGAATGGTGATGATTTTCATGCTGTGTGTGGTGGCTTGAAAATTACCCTGCCCAAATAAAATCAGCCTATGGCAGGGGGTTGGAACTAGATGATTCTTGAGGTCCCTTCCAACCTTACCATTCTATGGTTCTATGATTCTATGAAGTAAGAGGGAGCTAAAATCTAAAAGCACATAACTGTGGCCAGCAGGGCAAGGGAGGTGAATCTGCCCCTTTACTCTGCTCTCCTCAGACCCCACCTGGAGTCCTGTGTGCAGTTCTGGAGCCCTCATCACAGGAAGGACATGGACCTGTTGGAGCAGGTCCAGAGGAGGCCATGAAGATGCTCAGAGGGCTGCAGCAGCTCTGCTGTGAGGACAGGCTGAGAGAGTTGGGGCTCTGCAGCCTGGAGAAGAGAAGGCTTCCAGGAGACCTTAGAGTAGCCTTCCAGTATCTGAAGAGGGCTACAGGAAGGCTGGGGAGGGACTATTGACAAGGTCTTGCAATGCCAGGACAAGGGGCAATGGGTTTGAACTGGCAGAGGGTAGGTTGAAAGTGGATGTTAGGAGGAAGTTGTTTGCAGTGAGGGTGGTGAGGCACTAGCACACGTTGCCCAGGGAGGTTGTGGAGCACAGAAGCACCCAATGTGATCTTTGATTACATTGGGTGCTTCTATGCTCCACAACCTCCCTGGAGGTGTTCAAGGCCAGGCTGGATGAGGCCTTGAGTGAGCTGTACTAGTGGGAGCTGTCCCTCAATATTCCACCTTAGTTACTTTGCAGAGCTACTTTTGAGAGCAAAGTTACCTCTATTTTTTTTTCCTGTGTGAAATTTTAGGGTGAAGCAGGTCCAACAGGTCCTCGTGGTCCTGAAGGTCCTCAAGGACAAAGAGGTGAAACAGGTCCCCAGGGCCCAGCTGGATCACAAGGTCTTCCTGTAAGTACCTCAAATTGAGTTCTTCAGTGCTCAGCTTGCACACATTGCCTCTTTAAAGGGAATTGGAATATCCTCTTTGCTATTGAAAATTGAAAATCCCTTTTTGCCTAGAGAAGAAAAGGGCTCATTAATTTGTTTTGTGCTTATTTTGTTGAGAAGAACTTTGCCTTGTTTAATGGAAACAACCATAAAACCAAACGCTTTAAATCTTAAGTTTAAACGTTAAGATCTTAAAGATGAAAAATCCTTAGCATCATAAATCCTTAGATCATAAATTGCTGTATTGATTTTTTTTTTAACCTTTATTTTCTGCTCTTATACAGTGGATAAAACAACTATCCTCTGCTTTTGTTATCATTACTCTCCTCATTAAATTGATTTTAATGATTGCTCTTTAGGGTGCTGAAGGGACAGATGGTTCCCCAGGTGCTAAAGGCCCTACTGTAAGTAATCCTGTCACCTGTTGATGAAACAGTGCAAGCACATTTATTTTATTCTCCTTTTTGGTCCTATTTCCTTACTGTGCTTGCTGTTCTTTCTGTCTGTAGGGATCTCCAGGCACTGGAGGCCCCCCTGGTTTATTAGGTCCACCTGGTTCACCAGGACCACAAGGCAGCACTGGTCCACCTGGTATTCGAGGCCAGCCGGTAATGATATCTTTGTCTCTATGGAAGTGATGGTGTCTAGAAAACGTGTAAGGCTATGAAGCTAAGCCAAGGATTATCAGGGGAGACCCTTTAAAATAAATTAACAGCATGCTAGTGAGTATACTGAGGCTCAGATCTTGTGAATCTTCTCTGTGTGTCCAAAACACTGGGTTTGATTTCTTAGAGGTCTGAGAAGAGAGAGTGTCGTTATAAACTTGGGCAAACATTAGTAGTTACCTCCTGGAGCTGTCTTAAGATTTTTGTCTTGATAACATCCTCATAAACAAGCATGCTAAGGGGAAACACAAACCATGAGAAGCATCTCATTATACTACAGCTGGTTAGTCAGTGAGGAAGTGTTTGCTAGCATAAGACAGAATAGTCAAATGATTTCTGCAGAGCTTTAACCTCATGGGTGTTACCACTGTGTTTATTTCCAGGGAGATCCTGGTGTCCCAGGCTTCAAGGGAGAAGCAGGGCCCAAAGGTGAACCTGTAAGTATCCATGTGCTTTCTAAGCTGAAAAGGAATCACTAAGGCTTCAATGAGTATTTTGAATGGATTCTGGAGCACCTCTGCTATGACAGTAGTCTGGGGAGGCTGGGACTGTTCAGCCTGGACAAGACTCCAGGGGCATCTTGTAGCTGCCTTCCAATACGTGCAGGGAGCCTACAGGAAACCTGGAGAGGGACTTTTCATAAGGGTGTCTAGTGACAGGACTAGGGAAAACAGTTTGAAGCTGAGAGAGAGTAGGATTAGACTGGATCTTAGGAAGAACTTCAGAGAGTGGTGAAACTCTGCAATAGGTTGCCCAGAGTGGTTATGGATGCCCCCTGCCTGGAGATGTTTAAGGCCAGACTGGGTGAGGTCTTGGGCAACCAATTCTCAGTTGAGAGGTGTCCCTGCTCATGGCAAGGAGGTTGGAGCAGATGATCACTGAGGTCCTTTCCAACCTAAGCCATTCTACTGCTAAGCCCCACAGCAAACTGCTGGCTAAGCTGTCTGCTGGTGGCTTGGATGGCAACACTCTGGGCTGGGTTAGGAACTGGCTG
>VWZE01018652.1:8160-19890 GCA_013396675.1 Eubucco bourcierii
CCTGCACTCCCTTCCCTGTCAGCTGGGCCCCCTCATATTCCCTTCTCTGTCAGCTTTCCCCCTGGTATCCCCTTCCCTGCCAGCTACCCGACACCTCTTGCCTCCCTTTTCAGACAACTTGCCCCTGCCCCCTCCTTTACTGTCGGTCACCTCCAGCTCAGGCCGTGCCAGATGCCCCCCGCCCATCTCCCTACCAGGCACGCCCCCCTCCTCTCTGCCAGCAGCCTGACCTCATCTCTCTGAAGAACCTCTCTTTTATCCATCTCCCTGCTCAGCTCCTCATCCCTCACTTCCCCATCCCTTCTGCCTCCTCTACCCCTCTAACAAGCTCCTCTTTACCTCTAACCCTCTCCACACCTGCGTCCTCTGGCTGCTACCTTCCACTCTGCCGGTTTTAGCCTTTTGAATTCTCTTTCCCCCTCCCACAGCTGCCACTGCCCTCTTCTCACTTTCTTCTCCCCTTTCCTGAGGGATGACTCTGCCCTGCTCCCCTTTCCCTGGCTAAAGCCTTCACACAAAACTTGTCCTTGTCTGGGAGGGTGTCCTGCAGCCCCTTCCCTTGAGGAGGAGGTCAAGATCAGCCTTTCTTCCTCTACCAGCATCTGCTGGCTAAAGTCCTTCCTGGAGCTACTGGGTCATGTGGGGCTGGCGTTGGGTTCTTCCTTGTGCCAGGCTGAGTGTTGTCTTGCATTCTCCCCTTCTTCCTGTGGATGGCTGTGCCAACTGGAGGGTGAAGGGAAAGGTGGGATGGCAGCTGGAGGGTGAAGGGTAGAGATGGGATGGCAGCTCTAAGGGGTGCTGCCTGAGCTGGGCATGGGCCAGCATGTCTGGGCAGATCAAAGTGTCCCTGGCACTGCTGTCCTCTTGTGCTGGAGCGGTCAGGTCTAGTCCTGCCTCTTGTGTTCACCTTTCTTGTAAGCAACTCCTTGCTCTGTTGTTGGTTTGCTTTGTGTTCTGAACCACCTGTCCTGGGGAGCAGCTGCTGCTCTTGGCAACTCCTCCAGCTGCAGCCAGCCCTTTTCCTGGGTGTTTGCTGCTGCCCAGGTAATTCCCTCGGGACTCTGGAGGTTTTGTTAGTGTGATGTGTTTTAATTTGAGCCATGACCTCTTGGAAAGTCAAGGTAAAGAGAAAAGGGAGGGTAAGTTGTGAACAGGAGCCTGCAGACTTGGGTTCTTAGTGGTGTTTGGATGGATGAAGTAACTCATAGGTGCTCGAGGGAAGGGTCCTAGGACCCTCCACAGGATGAGTATCCACAGGGCTGTCAGTGCACAGTGCTGCTGCCAGTGACCTTGGCTGTGGAGACTGAGAAACTTGGGTGCAGCAGAGCTGTCAGGAGCTGGATTGCTTGTTGAAGGTTGCTGGTTTTAGAGGGAGCTTTGCTGCTTTGTGGGGCTCCTCAGCACGGGTGGAGCCTTGCTGAAGGGCAGTGGTCCATACCTGGGAGCCCTGAAGCTCACACCTGTGGGGCTCTGCTCTGTTTCAGTGCCTTGCTGTGTGCATAGCTGAGGTGGGAGTGGGGGTGGCTCAGTGAGAGGAAAATCCATCCAAGCAGAAGAGCAGCCCCCAGATGTCAGCTGTGTTGGGACTGTTTGCCATTGTCCCACTGACTTGTCTGTGGTGTCCACCTTGGGGCTTTGCTTGCAGACCTGGAGCAGGTGTTTCAGGGAGGCTGGCAGAGCCAGCTGGACAAAGTCAGACCTTTCTGTTAGTCCCTTTGCTCCCTGTACCCTGGAGCACCATTTCAAAGTGTGCTTCTCCAGGAGCTCTCCAGTTCCTGTCAGTGTAAATGCAGCCTGGCAGATCTGGAGCCCGCAGCCTGCAGGAATCTGGGGCTTGTTAATTTTTGACTGCAGATTTAAAGGCCAAGTGTTGTGAAAGTTCTCTTTGTGCCTCGGGAGCTTTGCAGTGCAGGAGCAGAGGAGCCCAGGAGTGAGCTGCAGCCAAGTGCAGGTGCCCTTGGTCTTCTCTAGGTATCAGGGTGTAGTCTGGGAGGAGCCTGCTCCTGTGGGTGGAGTGACAGCTTCAGACAGATCCCAGGTTCTTAGTCCTGCCTGGGATATTCCAGAGGAGTTTGGAACAGTGAGGGATGAGGAAAGGTTGTCCCTGCTTGGAATTGAGCACGGGGATGCTCTTGAAGGGTGGTGGAGAAACCTGCTCCATTGTCACCTGCTGCAGGAGCAGAGGTGGTGCTGATGAGCTCTGGGGGCAGCCAAAGGGAAGCTGCCTGTGGGGTCATCGCTGGTGCTGCTGACACAGATTTGTCCTTGTCCCTTGTCACTCAGTCCTCCTTTCAGCAGCAGCTGCTTGCCCAGCTCCAGCTAAGAGCCAGAGAACTTTGTGGATGGTTTAGGGAATGACACAGGTGGAGAGGATTTGTGCAGAGCTTCTGCTGAAAGAGGAAGGTCCTGTCCCAGCTGCAAGGCTTTAGTGGCAGCACTTGGTCAGGCTCTGTGAAGGGTCTTCATGGCTGAGAAGCTTTGGGTGCCCAGGGGCTCAGAGGTGCAGTTCTTCTCTGGCTGTTTGGGTAACTCTTTGAAGGGGCCCTAAAATTTGAGGAGGTTTTGTGCTTTGTGCCAGGGCCAACTCCTGCCTGGAGCCCTTTGGTCTGCCCACACAGTGCTGTGGGCAGCAGCCCTAAACCCTGAGGGAGCTTGATGCTGCTTTCAGAGTAGGAGCTCCACACCTTAACTTGAGAACCAGACAAGTGTCATCTTCATGGTGGACACAACTCTGGGGTTGTGACCAGCAGCTGTGGCTGGTGGACAGACTCTGTCCTGAACTGAGACTTTGGGGGTTCCTGGTTCTGTGGCTGTGACTCTGTGCTAATTGCAGGCTGCCAAAGCCTTGCAGCTGTGGTTCCTCTCTGCTGCCCCCCTGGTGAGCAATGAATGAGAGCATCATGAGAGCACAGAACACCAGGGCCTGTGCTGGAGAGCCCATGGCCACCTGCCTACTTCTAGCCCATCACTGGAGGTAAAGTACAGCAGTAGCTCAATCACCCTCCCCAGCAGGGAAGAGGAACTGGGAAAAGGAGAGAAGACTCCAGGGTGAGATGAAAATGGATTTCATGGAATAGCCAAACTGGTCCAAGTGGCAGTGAGGCCAGCAAGGGCACAGCAGGCACAGGGAGTAGGAGAGCAACCCTCAGGGGCAGGGAGAAGGAAGAGGAGCAGGGGCAGAAGGAGACCTAGCAGGAGGCTCTCCTCTCCTCAGTGAACTTTCCCATTTCCTATTGAGTGTGATGCTCCTTGTCTGGGATACAGCTGGAGCCAACTCAGGTCCTGGCTGACTCCCTGCTACTGCTCTGTGATTCTGTCCCAGGAAACCCAGGTCACTACCCTAAAATCCTGCAGGAAAGTTGGGGCTCTGTTTGCTTCTGTGGCTGTAGGTCTGGTGGGAGCTCTGTGGAGAGGAGCTGGCTGGGTTGGGAGAGCCACCCAAAAACCTCCACTTTGAACAAACCTGCTTCCTGTGGGGAGAACACAGGGACTGTACCAGGGGAGGCTTAGGCTGGACATGAAGAACAATTTCTGTCCTCCAGGAGTTGTCAGGGGTTGGCACAGGCTGCCCAGGGAGGTGGTGGAGTGTCCAGCCCTGGAGATGCTCAAAGAATGTGTGGCCATGGTTTGGTGGCCATGGTGGGGTTGGGTTGCTGGGACTGGATGACCTCAGAGGCTTTCTCAACCCAGACAGTTCTCTGCTTCTGTGGAGCAGAGTCCTTGCTCCTTCTTCCTCCTGGGGAGATGCCTGTGTGCACCTGCTAATGGCTTTTGGAAGGCAACCTGGGGGGGGAGGCCCAGGCCTCTGGGGTCCTGGGCTGCAGCAGCCTGCTGGTTTTGCTCTGCAGTGTGGCTGTGTGGTCTTGAAGTTGCTCCTGATGGAGGCTCTTTGTTGGCAGATGAAGCAGGAGGGACTGGGGCAGGGTTTGTCAGAGCTCTGCCTGCCCTAAGCTAGGTTCTGGTGTCTCAGTGAATCACCATTTCCTCCTCCAAAGGGGACAGAGGGGAAACTGTGCCTTGTGCTGCTCTAAAGAGGAGCTGCAGGGACTGGTGGCACAGGACAAAGCAAGTGCCTGAAATTTCAGTTATTTCCCTTTGCAAGAGAACTGGAGAAAGCTCAAAGTGGGACAGCTCAGGGCCTGTGGGACGTGGCTGAGGTGAGTGACATTGTTTCAGCAAGGACAGGCTTTGGAGCAGGGCCTGCTGGGGCAGGACAAGGAGGGATGGCTTGGACTGGAAGAGGGAGATTGAGACTGGAGAGAAGAGAAAAATGTTTGACACTGAGGATGGGGACAGCCTGACCCGGAGAGGTGGGAGCTGCCCCACGGCTGGCACCGTTGCAGGTCAGGTTGGTTGGGGCTCTGAGCAGCCTGCTCTGGTTGGGGCTGTGCCTGCTGACTGCAGGGGCTGGACTGGAAGAGCTCTGAAGGTCCCTTCCCACCTACAGCAGACTGATTACTCTGAGCCTGCTGCTGTGTGCTGTCACCTGCTGGCTGCCCAAGGATTCCCAAGGAACATTTATGACCTTTTGGTCTTTTTTTGGGGGGAGCTGATGGTCAAATGTAGTAAATGAGGGAGAAGAGGTGGCCAAAAATCGCAGTGCATTGTTTGCTCACTGGTAGAGACTCTTGTTTGTAGAGTTTGGGAAATGGAGTGGGGCCAGAGAAGGGCAAGGAAGCTGGGGAAGGGTCTGGAGAGTAGGGCTGGGGAAGAGCAGCTGAGGGAGCTGAGGAGGGTTCAGCCTGGAGAAGAGGAGGCTGAGGGAGACCTCATTGCTCTCCACAGCTCGCTGAAGGGAGGCTGCAGCCAGGCAGGGGTTGGGCTCTTCTGCCAGGTAGCAAGTGACAGGATAAGAGGAAACATCCTCAGGTTGCCCCAGGGTAGGTTCAGGTTGACCATAAGGAACAATTTCTTCTTCAGAAGGATTGTCCAGGCCTGGCCCAGGCTGCCCAGGGCAGTGGTGGAGTCCCCACCCCTGGAGGTGTTTCAAAGATGTGTTTCAAAGATGTGGTGCTGAGGGCTGTGGGTTGGCAGTGGCCGTGGCAGTGCTGGGTTCTTGTTTGGATCTGAGAGGTCTCTTCCAACCAAGAGTTCTGTGGTTCTGTGTGGAATTGGCCACGAGTGACTGTGGGATGGGGAGGGGCAGGTGTGGGGGTGGTGCTGCTCTGGGTCATTCTGTCCAGTGTGGCTTCTGCAGGCTGCTGCCACCCAGAAGTTCTGCTTGCTATACCTTTGCCTCCAATCTGGCAATGACCTTCTCAGACAGATGTTCTCCAGTCCTCCACCTGCCCTGCCCTGAGGCCCTTCAGGGTGGCTTAGCCACCACTGTCTGACCCTGAACTCCCAGACCTGGGCTGTGGGTGGGCTGATGTCTGCATCCTGCCTCTGCTCCCCCCTCTTCTGCCCTGCAGGTAACTAAATGCCCTCGGTGTGGGTCGGTGCTCTGTTGGCATGCTTGGATGCACAGCAGCTCTTCCAGTAGCTTCTTTTCGTCTGCCTCGTTGCAAGAAGATGGCAAAAGCAAACATTACCAGAGACATCATCCACAGACAGATCAAGGTAGGTGGCAGAGCTGCTGCTGGGTGCCCAGCGGTGGAGCAGCCGTGCTTGGGCTCGACTGGAAACCCTCAGGTTGCTGCCTTCAGTTCTGCAGAGCTCTCTGCAGCCTGGGAGTTGCTAAGCTGTGAGAGGACCCACACAGGACCTGTCCCTAGCGAGGAGCTGGGCTGGAATTTGGCCTGGCAGCGTTGCAGTTCCCCTCCCTGGCAGGAGCTGGGCTGACAGCAGCAGCTCGGTGCCTTTTCAGCGCAGCTGGGGAAGGGAAGGGGCTCCTGTGCTGCCCCCTTAGCCAGCCTCCCCCGAGAGCTTTCTGTCTGCTGCTTTCTGTGCTCTCTCCCTGTGATCTTGCCTTCAAAGGTATTTTCTGACTGTAGTGAAGCTAATGATCTCTGTCTCAGTCTCTCTCTGTCTCCCTCTCTTTCAAGAGTGATGTGTTGCTTCCTTTGTGTGGGGAAAAACTTCTGCGGTGGTCGGGATCAGTCACTTGATGGCTGCGTTTGTGAAATATCAACGTGAAAGGCCCGGCTGGGGCAGACACAATGGGCAATTATTGCCCGGACTGGAGGCTTTCAATCATTTGCAGCCTTGCTGGTAATCAGCATTCACAGAAGTGGTCTGTTAGTGGCCAGAAGGAGCTGCTAGGAGCTTGAATGCTCACTTAATGTTGCAGTTTGGTACCAAACTTTGTGTTTTCAGCCGGTAATTGAAGCCATCTGCAAAGATTTCTGGTGCTGCTCTAACGAGGCAGGGATGGTTTGTGGCTGGAGCCTTAGCCTGGGACTTTTTCACACTGTCTGCTCCATCAGGCTTTCATCTGTGACCTTGAGAAGGTTGCTTCCTCTGGCAGTTCCTTACAGGCAAAGCACAACCCTGCTGCACAGACCTCTCCGAGGCTGCTGGAGCAAGGCAATTAGAGCTGCAGCACCTTGCACTGGGCCTGGCAGGCTCTGGGGAGTGCAATCCATAAAAACCTGTCGAGGGGGTTGGAGTTTGGAATGGAAGCTGCAGCACAAAGCCTGCTCGGGTCTGGTTTCCCTCCAGTCCCCTTCTGTCTGTCTCCGTCTTGCTTTCAAGTGCCTTTTGTTGTGTGGAGGTCGTGGCTGAGCTGTGCTGAGGTTCTTTGTGTCTGCTCTGAGGCTGCTGCTGTGTTCCTGGTGCCGTCAGTGCCGCTCCTCACCTCACTCTGCTCATCTCTAAGTGCTGCTAAGCACCGTTTTAGTTGTCTTCTTCTGACTGTAGCCTGGCACGGGAGAGGAGCAAGGCTGGGTCAGCTCCGAGGAAGGACTCTCCTTGGGCATTAGCTGTTCCATCCCAAGGCTGACCTGCAGCCCCTCTCCTTCAGGCCTGCCTCTGCAGTTGGCCTTCTTCCCTGGGAGCCATCTGCTGCCGCATCTGTGGAGCTGTGAGAGCGCAGAGGGAGCAGCTCTGCTGCTGTCCTGCTTCCCTTCACCTTCACTCGTCCTGCTGCAGCTCTGTGGCAGCTGCTCCCTTCCCTGTGGAGCAGGCTGTGCTGTGCTGCTGCAGCTCCTGCTCCACTCCTGATGAAAGAAACCACCTCCAAAAGATCTTCTCCAGTTTCCTTTCCCACGGCCTTGCCCCGTGGTGGTGCTTCAGGACAGGTCTGGTGTCATGGAAGACTTCTGAGCAGCAGTGGTCCAAGGTCCCTGCCAAGGGCTTCCAAACTCTTCTCTAGCCTCTGTTTCTGGTCCAAAATAGACAACTTAGCCTTAGCATGGGCCTCTCAGACCTGGTCTTGGCTACCCAGCTGGAACCTGGCAGTTAGCTAAGCCTCATCTACAGGGGACTGCCACAAGGGCACAGAGTAACAGGACAGGGGGTGCTGGCTTCAGACTGGAAGAAGCTGGACTGAGATAAGGCATGAGGGAGAAATTCTTCCCTGCTAGGATGGTGAGGTGCTGGAACAGACTGCCCTGAAGAGTTGTGGAATCTCTTCTCTAAGCCTGGAAGTGTTCAAAACCAGGCTGGATGGGGCCTTGAGCAAGCTGCTCTTGTAAGAGGTGTCCCTGCCCATGGCAGGGGTTGGTACTGAATGAGCTTTGAGGTTCCTTCCAACCCAACCCAGTCTGTGCCCAGTTCAGGGGCAGGAATGACACAGCTCTGGTGTCTCCCTGCTGCAGGGCAGGTCCCTGCTGCTCTGGGCACCTCAGCAGCTGACAGGGGGGTGCTGGTGCCTGGGGAGGGGCAAGGGCTGGTGCTGCAGTCACTGTTTGCCCCTGCAGGAGAGGGGAGCGCTGGGCTTCGAGCGGCACTACCACGTCACTGACCCCTTCATCCGCCGCCTGGGGCTGGAGGCAGAGCTGCAGGTGAGTGGCGGTGGGGGCAGGGCTGGGCTGGACTGGAGCATCTTAGAGGACTTTTCCAGCCTGAGCAATTCTCTTCTGCAGTCAACCAGCAGCAAGGTGCTCCTAAAAGAGTGCTTAGAAGTGCTCCTGCCCTCCCTGCATGGAGTTTGTCAGCCCAGCTGAGGGCTGTGCAGGCAGAGTCACCTTTGCAGGTGCAGAGCTTCAGCTGCAACCTCTGAATCTCAGCTCTCCTGGGCTTGTGTTGGTTTCCTTTTGCTCTTTCTGCCCCAACCTGCCTGGCTTTACTGGAGGTGCTTCTCTGCCACCTGGGTGGATTTTGGGAGATTTTTTTATTTCAAGGTTAGAATAAGAAAATCCTGCTTGTGCTGGGCCAAGCTGTAGGTGGGGAGCTCGCTGTGCCCTTGGCTTACAGCAGCTCTGCTGGCTCAGTCTGGAGTTTGTGTGATGCCATCTCCCCTCTTTTTTTTTTTATTTCTCAGGGTCATTCTGGCTGTGTCAACTGTCTTGAGTGGAATGAAAAAGGAGAGTAAGTGTGGGGTTTGACTCGGGGGATCCACAGCCCCACAAGCCCAGGACCTCCCAAGGGCTGGATGTAGGTCATGTTACCATCTGCAGCTGCCTCCTGTGCTGGGGGGAAGTGGAGCTCAGGCTCCAAGTTTTGAAGTGTAGCAGAGCTCAGGCTTCAAAAGCAGCTTTATTTTGTTAACTGTATCTGGGTGTGATTAGAAATGCCCCTTTGGTGAGTTCAGAAGGGAAATGGTCAGCATAAGAAGTGCAGATTGAAGGCTGCTTCTCTTCTCTTAAGTGGTATTATGGATTATCATGGATCTTTGGGATTTGCCCAGCTGGTAGTGGCCTTTCCCCACCCCCACCAGCATGCTGGTAAAAGCTTCTGCTGGGGGACAGATATATAAGGGAGGGGGGGGAGAGAGAGGAGGAATTCAGCACTTTGCATTCTGAGAGGGAAACTAAAGCTGAATTTCCTTGAGCCTAGTGGGATAGTGTCTGCATGAGAAGTGCCTGGGTGGAGGGAGGAGCCCATGTTCCTTGACAGGCCTCTTGCAGGATCCAAAGTCTACTGCCTGGTACTGCTCAGAAATATTTACCAGGGAGGATTTCAAGTGCTTGGAAGAGATCTGGCTACAGAGAAAACAGGTGATAGCTGCAGAGAGCAAATTGTTCTGCTTCAAAGGATGTAGGAGGCAAATGGGGCCTTAGAGTGCCCCTGCTACAGCCTGTGGGTCACATCCAGAGCCCAGGAATGCCTTGGGCTGAGTTTGGGGCTGATGAGGAGCAGTGAGTGCAACCAGGCTGAACTGCAGCAGGCAGGCCCTACACTCTGGTGGGGCCCAGCTGCTCCCCTTGGCTCCCCTGCACCAGCTGAAGCAAGGCTGAACTGGCCCAACAAAACCCTCTGGAGCTACTCTGTGGCTGCTTTGCCCTGGCACGTGGGGAGCAAGGAGAAGACATCTGAGGGAAGAGAGGAAGTGAACTGCTCAGGGCTGCATTAACTTAATGTCTGGCTGTGGTCAAACCACTCTCAGGAGCTGGCCCCAGCCTGGAGCAGAGGAATGCAGAGTGCAGATTTCTTTCCTGTTCCTTTCAGCCTGCTGGCCTCTGGCTCTGATGATCAGCACACCATTGTCTGGGACCCCCTGCACCACAAGAAACTTCTTTCTATGCACACAGGACATACTGCAAACATCTTCTCTGTCAAGGTATCTGACTAGAAGCAGTGAACTGCTAACAAAAGCATCAGCTGAAGCAGCAAGAGAATAGATTCTTGCTGGGAATTCCACCCCCCCAAAAAAAAAAATTCAATAGTTCTAATGTTGGAGAAATTCTCACTTAGCTTATGCAGCTTCCAGGTTTATCTCCTGGCTGTAGCAGATTGGGATTGATATTGATGAAGCTGGAGGGCTCTGAAGATGCTGGGGGGCCTGGAGCAGCTCTGTGAGGAGCAAAGGCTGAGAGCCTGCAGAAGAGCAACCCCAGAGGGGGTCTGATCAGTACTCAACAAGAGTTAAAGATGGGGGGCAAGAGGCTGGGGTTAGACTCTACTCAGTGGTGCCCAGGGACAGGACAAGGGGCAAAATGCACAAACTGGACTCCAGGCAGTGCCACCTGAACAGGATAAAAAGCTTGTTTGCTGTGAGAGTACTTGGAGCAGGCTACCCAGAGAGGTGGTGGATTCTCCTTCTCTGGAGAGCTTTCAACCCACCCTGGCCATTGTGCTGCTGAACAAACTCCTGTGGGTGCCCTGCTGGAGCAGGGGGTAGGACTGGGGGAGCTCCAGAGGTCCCTTCCATCTGTGCTGGGTTCTGTCACACAGAGACTGTTTTGTGTACTCTGTAGCTGGTGACCCTTGGGCCTGCAGCTGGCTATGGCACTCAGGTGGGGCAGGCTGTGTGCCTGAGGCCAGCTGCTCAGAGAGCTGCCAGCACAGCCCAGCCATGCCCCCAGGCAACCTCAGTCCCTCTGCAGGCTGAATGCCCAACCTGTTCCCTCCCCCCAGTTCTTGCCACACTCAGGGGACCGGATCCTCATCACCGGAGCTGCAGACTCCAAGGTGCATGTCCACGACCTGACAGTGAAGGAGACCATCCACATGTTTGGGGACCACACCAACAGGGTGAAGCGGATTGCCACGGCCCCCATGTGGCCTAACACCTTCTGGAGTGCAGCAGAGGATGGGCTCATCAGGTACACAGCTCTGCTTGCTCTGTCCCCGGGGGGTTGGAGCAGAAGCTAGTGCAGTGTGTGCTGTGGGCAGGGCTGCAGGCCATGCAGCTTGCCTTGATCTCATCTCTTCCTGGTACTGCAAGGGTTCATCTGCCACTGGGGGGTACTGAAATGCTCTCCCCAGCTCCTCCATTCTTGGTGGAAAAGGGAGGCTGAGAGGAACAGGCAGGTCAGGTGGGAGGGAGGTGGGACACTGAGTGGTGCTTCCCTTCAGAGTCACTTGAGGCTACAGGAAGGCTGGGGAGGGACTATTGACAAGATCTTGGAATGACAAGGGGCAATGGGTTTGAACTGGCAGAGGGGAGATTTAGACTGGATGTTAGGAGGAAATTCTTTACAGTGAAGGTGGTGAGACACTGGCACAGGTTGCCCAGGGAGGTTGTGGCTGCTCCTTCCCTGGAGGTGTTCAAGGCCACGTTGGATGAGGCCTTGAGCAACCTGTGCTAGTGGGAGGTGTCCCTGCCTGTGGCAGGGGGTTGGAACTGGATGATCCTTGAGGTCACTTCCAACCTTACCACTCTATGATTCTCAAGCAGTATTCCTAGGAGAGGCTGTGCCACCCTGCAGACCATCTGCAGTTGGTGAGGTCAGCACCTGGGGGTTAATGTGGGGCTTAGATGAATGTGTTCATGTGACAGAGCTGGGCTTGGTTGGACACCAGGTCCCAGCACCCAGGTGCTCAACTGAGATGCCTGATGGCACCGTTGGTGATGGTCAGTGGCACTGGTGTGCCCTCTGCACACTCAGGGCAGGTCACTAAGCGTGTGCCAAGCAGTGTAACTCTGCTGCTTTGAGTGAGCTCTGCTCTGCTCCCCCGGGAAGCTGCCTCCACTGCCGCCCCTGTGCTCAGCTGCTCTCCTCCCCCTGCAGGCAGTACGACCTGCGGGAGAACAGCAAACGCTCCGAGGTGCTGATAGACCTGACCGAGTACTGCGGGCAGCTGGTGGAGGCCAAGTGCCTGACAGTCAACCCCCAGGACAACAACTACCTGGCAGTGGGTGCCAACGGCCCCTTCGTGCGGCTCTACGACATCCGCATGATCCACAACCACAGGTGACAGCCCCTGGCAGGGCACAGGTCTGCTCTGGGGCTGCAAGGACAGCAT
>VWZE01018652.1:19936-38942 GCA_013396675.1 Eubucco bourcierii
GGGGGGTGGTTTGAACTGAAGGAAGGAGAATGAGACTGGAGACAAGGGAGAAATGTTTAGTACTGAGGGTGGGAAGAGCCTGGCCCAGGCTGCCCAGGGAGGTGGAAGCTGCCTCATGTCTGGAACCAGGTCAGGTTGTCTGGGGCTCTGAGCAACCTGCTCTGGTTGGGGATGTCCCTGCTCAGTGCAGGGGAGTTGGACTGGATGAGCTTTGAAGGTCCCTTCCATCCCAAAGCAGGCTGTGGTTACTGTGGACACTGCGCTCCCCAACCTCACTGGGAAGTTTCTCTTGGTCTTCCCTTGGTCTTCCCCAGCCACTCCGAGCCATGAGAGTCCCTGGGCTGGGGGAGGCAGTCTGGGGGCTGCAGAGGCAGGCAAGAGGCCCTGCCCTGGGGTCACAAGAAGTGCCAACATGGGCCAGGCTGTGACTGAGACTCCTCTTCTTTGTGGGCAGGAAGAGCATGAAGCAGAGCCCCTCGGCAGGGGTGCACACCTTCTGTGACCGCCAGAAGCCTCTCCCAGATGGGGCAGCCCAGTACTACGTGGCAGGTACTGACTGGCACCTGTGCTGGGCCTGAAGGAGCAGAGTTCTACCCACCACACAGAGACACACACTGCTGGGAAGCTGCTCTGACCCAGGGGTGTTCCCTGGAACTGCAGTTTGGTTTGCTTGTGAGATGTGGCCCTGGGCAGCCTGCCTTAGCTGGAGGTGTCCCTGCTAATTGCAGGGGCTTGGCCAAGATGCCCTTTGAAGGTCCTACCCAATGCCATCTGTGAAACTGAATTGCTGCTTAGGCTACCTGCCCCTTGCCCTGTGTTGGCAGTGGTGTGGTGCTGAGCTGGCCCTGCCTGTCAGGTGGAAATGTTTCTATCACCTTTCCTGGGAAGTCCAGGACTGAAGAGCCTGGGTGCTTTGGGAGCTGGGCCCAGCAAGGCACAGGAGCAGCCTGTGCTTGTGCTGCAGGTGAAGAATGGCTGCTGCAGTATCTGGGCAGTCCAGATGATTCCTTCTCCAGTGCTCATCATTTACTACTTTTTTTTTTTTCTTTTTTTTTTTCCCCCAAATGTTTGGGTTTTGAAGAGGATCTCAGCCCAGCACATTCAACAGCCCAGCTCTGACAGTTTGGCTTCTGATGAGTCCCACTAGAGGGTTTCTTAGGTCCCTTGAATTGGTCATGCACCACATCTGCTGTCTGAGGCAAAGAACCTGTGTGTGAGCTGAATATTTAGGAGCCTTGGTTTGGTTGTGCTTGGGACTTCATTAGGGAGCTCTGATGAGAGGGTTGAAGATGGAGGTGTTTGGGTGCAGATGGCCACAAATCAGAGAAACCAAATCCATCTGAATCCCTCAGACTGGGGTTTGCTGGGTCCTGCAGCTGGTTGCAGTCCAACCTGGCCTTACCCTTGTGGGAGAGCACAGCCACAGCCACGTGTGTGGGTGCCCGATGGAAGGATCCAACCCACAGCAGCAGCAGGTGGGACAGCACTTTGCTGCCTGTGCCTCATGACTCTGTTCTCCTGACAGCCTCTTGCAGAAGGGAGCAGCTGGGGTGGGACAAAGCCACCAACTGCTGGTGACACTCAGGTGTGGAGCTCTTTTCTCCACAGGGCACCTCCCCGTGAAGCTCCCTGACTACAACAACAGACTGCGAGTGCTGGTGGCCACCTATGTCACTTTCAGCCCTGATGGCACTGAGCTGCTGGTCAACATGGGAGGGGAGCAGGTGAGAGGACAGATGAAGCTTGGCAGAAAGCTTCCTGTGTCTGTTAGGTCACCATCCCCTGTTGTGCCACCCTGAAACAGCTGGAGCTGCTTGGCTCTGGGTAGCAGAGGTGGCTGCAAACTGCTCTTGGGTCTTGCTGACTGAAATGTCTTCTCTGAAGGGCCCAGGGCAGTACCTGAGTTGTGGACTGCATGGAATCACAGACAGGATTTGGTCTCTCTCTCTCTCTCTCTCTGCATTCCCTAGGTCTATTTGTTTGACCTGACCTACAAGCAGCGCCCATACACCTTCCTGCTGCCCAAGAAGTGCCATGCTGCAGGGGGTGAGTACAGAGCTGCCAGGACAGTGGGGAGGCGGAGGGAGGTCACACAGCACACAGCTCTTTGTCAGGGAGCAGCCCAGTCTGAGCAGGAGCTGGGGCCCTGCAGTGGGACCTGGCTGCTGCTGGGCTCTTTCTGCAGCACAAAGCACAACCTGAGCCCTGAGGGCCTTGGCAGAGTTGTTGGGGAGCTGCTGGGAGCTGTGCCTGTGTGAGCTGAGGAGGAGGCACAGAGGCTTTGTAGGATGGCTGGGGGCCTGCAGCTGAACAGGGAGCTCTGTGGCTAGGACTGGCAGTGCTGGGCTGGCTTTGTTTCCTTAAATTGTTAGTCAAGTGCAGGCTGCATCTGCTCCCTCCTCCCCACCTGTGGGGAAGGAGCCAGAACAATCCCTTCCCTGTCTAAGTCTGGCCTGTGATGAGGTAGTTGAGTCAAGAAGTCTTTTGTCTGAACAGAGGTAAATTCAAGCACACTGAGTCCTGCCCTGGTCCTTCCAGGGCCTGTTTTAGAGGCCCTGCAGGCAGCACCCAGCTGCAGTGTCCCTGCTGGGGCAGAGGCTGACTCTTACCAGGGGAGTGTTCCATGCTCAGCCCTTGCCCTGTTCCTGCAGCTCTCTGGCAGGGTTTGCTCTGTGTGCTCAGTGTTACCTCAGCCTTAATTCAACCCTTCCCATCCTGGTACCAGACCTCTGCCCTGCCTGCATTCCTCTGCAGTGCTGGCTACAGGAGGGGGAGCTGTGCTATGCTGCCTGCTGAGGTCAGGCTGGACATGGCAGGGCAGTGCTGCGGCAAAGGCTCCACCCTCTTGGGCACAGAAAGGTCAGGCAGAGGCTGTGGGAGGCGGTGTGGGTGCAGGGGCTGAGCTTGCTGAGCAGTCTGCAGTGGATCTCTGTGCTGGCTGTACAGTAGCACTGCCTTTCCAAGCTGTGAGGTGGCCCCAGCAGCACTGCCAGCTGCAGCAGCAATGCATTTTGGCACCATTTTAGCCAAGTAGTGTCTGCAGAAGCAGTAGGCAAGTGCCTGTGTGACCTTCAGAGGATCACCTCAGCATGTAGCAGCTCCTGGAGCTGTAGGGTCAGAGGAATGGAAGGAAGGAAACCTTGGTGCTGAGAGCCATGCTCAGTGGTGGCCTGGCAGTGCTGGCTTAGCAGTTAAGCTTGGTGATCTGAAAAGTCTCCTCCAACATTAATGGTTTGGAGTCTATCATCTGGAATTCCTCTCCTGGAAGCCTGCAGTGGTTCCACTCATCCTCGTTCCACAGCCCAGGCTCTGAGTCCCCACCTGAGTGACTCCACAGCACAATTATTTCATAACTGCAGTACTGTATGGCAGGCTGCTGCTGCTCAGGGCTGGTTCAGCTCAAGCCTCCCTCCCTTGGTGTGTGAGTGTGTGTGCTCAGCTCTGTGCTTCCAGCTTGCTGCTCCAGAGTCCCACTGCAAAGGATGCTGCAGAGGTTCTGTGAGAGGGCAAATCCCATCCCAGTGACTGGAGGAGGTGGGATCATGGCAGGGTTCTGCCTTGGCTCTGGAGCTGGCTGTGCTGTGAGAGAAACCCCTGCAGCCTCAGTGCTGCTCTGTAGCCTGCACTGTGCCTGCCTGGCTGCATGGTTGGGTTTGGGCTGTGTTTGTCTCACCTGCAGAAGTGCAGAATGGGAAGACCTCCACCAACGGCGTCTCCAACGGCCTCCACCTGCACAGCAACGGCTTCCGCCTGCCCGAGGGCAGGGCCCATGCCAGGTGAGCACAACTTGGCACCCACTGCCTGCCTGCTCCTCCTCCTGCTAAGCTTAGGTGCTGCTAGGCAAGGTGTGCAGTCCAAACTGCCCTTGGTGTTGACTTGGCTGTCAGCTGGCCTCGGGCCTACGAGTGTTTGCTCCTGCTGCAACCAAGAGGCACATCAGGCAGCAGTGTCCTGGGAGAAATGTTGTCTGGGGGGGCTCTTCCCCTCTCATGATGGTGAGAAATGACTCTTCAGGCCTGGAAGCAAGGTGGCTGTAGTTGTCCTCAGTGGTTGCTACTTCCTCACCTGCAGGATCTGGGTCATGATAAATGGGAGAGCTGGAAGGGACCTCTGGAACTTACTCAGTCCAAACCCCCTGCTCCAGCAGGGCACCCACAGCAGCTTACCCAGATCACAGTGGCCAGGGAGGGTTGGAAGCTCTCCAGAGAAGACAACTCCACAACCTTTCTGGGCAGCCTACTCCAGGCCTCCAGCACCCTCACACCAAAGAAGTTTCTTCTCTTCAGGTGGAACCTCCTGGGTTCCAGCCTATGCCTATTGCCCCTTGTCCTGTTCTTGGGCACTACTGAGCAGTAGTGCCCCAGCCTCTTGCCCCCAGCCTTTAGCTCTTGCTGAGCATTGCTCAGATCCCCTCTGAGGCTGCTCTTCTGCAGGCTCTCAGCCTTTGCTCCTCACAGAGCTGCCCCAGGGCCCTCGGCAGCTTTGGAGCCTCCCCTGGAACACTCTCCAGCGGTTCCCTGTCTCTCCTGAACTGGGGATGCCAAAGTCTTGCTGCTTTCTGCTCTTTTTGGTACCTGCCTGCTGCAAACTACACTGAAGCAGCCAAAACTGCCACTGGAGTCATACTCCTGCAGCCTGCTCTGAGCCAGGAACGGGGCAGAGCCCTCTCCTGTTGCTTCTTTGTCCAGGAGCAAACCACCTCGGGGCGCATCAGAAGCAGGCTCGAAGCTCCTTGCTGCCTGCTCTCCTGCGGTGAGAGGAGAGCGCTGGGGGGCAGGACGCTACCGCTGCAGCCCTTATTTGGGCACTCTGGTTCCAGCAGGCCCTGGCTGAATGTTTTCAGCTCTGCTCCTCTAGATGGCTCCTCCAGCACGGCGCTGGGGATGTGGCTGCAGCCCTGGTTGCTGAGCATGGGCTTTGTGCAACCCTGGGAACTCGGTGCTTGGCTTCCTCCTGGCTGTGCTTTGTGTTCCACACTGCCGAGAGGGGCTCGGGAATGCTGCTTGTGTAAAGATGTTGCAGTGGGATGGGGGTTGGGCTCCTCTCCCTGGTAACAGTGACAGGATGAGAGGAAATGGCCTCAAGTGGCACCAGGGGAGGTTTAGGTTGGACATCAGAAGAAACTTCTCCACTGAAAGGGTTCTCAAAGCCTGGCACAGGCTGCCCAGGGAGGTGGCTGAATCCCAGTCCCTGGAGGGGTTCAGAGAGGCGGTGCTGAGGGCCATGGCTCAGCAGCAGCCATGATGAGAGTCAGAGAGTGGTTTGACTCTGAATTTAAAGGTCTCTTCCAACCAGGCTGGCTCTGGCTGTTGCTGAAGCCTGAGGAGTTAGGCTACTGCAAGCTCCCTGTGCAGTGCTGAGCTTGTGTATGGAGAGCAAACAGAAGTGTCAGGTTATGATCCCCAAGAACCCTTCCTCCTGAGCTCAGGCTATCCCCCTTCAGGGTATTCTCCCTTTTTCTGACCCCTTTGGGCTCAGCTGATGCTTGCTGGGACTTCCTGAGCTAAAGCAAAGCCATGCAGCCATGGAGGTAGCAGCTTCAGGGCATGACCCTCACCTTGCTCCTTTCTTCTTTCCCTTCAGTCCCCAGGTGGAGTTACCTCCCTACCTGGAGCAGCTCAAGCAGCAAGCCAACGAGGCCTTTGCCTGCCAGCTCTGGACCCAGGCCATCCAGCTGTACAGCAAGGCAGTGCAGAAGGCCCCCAACAATGCCATGCTCTATGGCAACAGAGCTGCTGCCTACATGAAGCGCAAGTGGTAAGGAGCTGGACTGCAGGGCTTGGGGGCACAGCCCCTGCTGCTGCCTGTGCCCTGCTGCTGCCTGTGCCCTGCTGCTGCCTGTGCCCTGCTGCTGCCTGTGCCCTGCTGCTGCCTGTGCCCTGCTGCCACGGGCAGCTTGTCAGCATCACAGCATTGTCCTGGCTGGAAAAGCCCTCTGGGGTCATCCAGCCCAGCTGGCAGCCTCAGAGCCAAGGGTGCCATGAGATACCTGCTGCCCATGGGGGATCTCTGGGCTGCCTGGCACGTGGAGCAGGGCTGGGGCTCTGGGGTCAAGCTGGCACAGAGCAAAGGATTGCCCAGCAGCAGTGAGGGCCACAGGCAAGCCCAGCTGCTTGTGGCTCACTGCTGCTGTGCAGAGCAATGTTCTGGACCTTTCTTCTTTGAGAGGAACCCAGACCCCACACCAGGGAGCAGCATCCTGAGTGCCTGCAAGGCTGTTTGTGTGGCCCTGGGTGGCTCTAATGCTGCTGTCAGGTGAGGGAATGGTTGCTGTGCTCTGTAGCTTCCCAGCTGCTGCCATGGGGTCATTGCAGCACTGCCTGGAGCTGCTTTGCTTGCTACTTTCTCCAAGCAACGACTTCTACAGGCAGGCAGAGGTGACCTGGTGATCCTTGTGTTCCTCCAACTGTGAGCCACCTTCTCCTGGACTGGAAACAAACCTCTCTGGGGGATCTGGGGAGGTGGCAACCAGTGCCTCAGAGTCTGGGGGAGGTTCTTTCTTGATTGTTCCAAGGCAGCTGTTAGCCTCTGCAGTGGGTAATGTCTTCTCTGACCAGTGGCCAGAGCTGCATCTGCAAGATACAGCTGAGTTATTTTAGTGCCTGTCCCCTGGAGCAGGAGGAGGCTGAGCACCATGACTTGCCGTTAACATATTTAAACCAGCCCTGGTCCTTCATCTCCATTTGCTTTGTGAGGATATCCTCCTCCTCTCCCTGCTGAAATCCCCACTCTGAATTCTGCTATCTTCCTGCCAAGATAAAGAGCAGGCAGCAGTTGGTGACTGCCCTGCTGGCTGTTTTGCAATAGCAGAGATTTGGGAGCTGCCTCAAAAAACGACCTCAGTGTTCAGAGGGAGAAGAACAATAGGTTGAGATTAAGGGATGGAAGGCAGAAGCTGAGTGCTGAGCTCATGAGTGACATTTGTCTTAGAGGAGTTGTTGTTCCCGAAGGGTGTTGGCAGATCTGGACCTTCCTGTGTGCTGGGCAGAGCTTTGTGACAGCTTTTGGTAGCAAGAAGATGAGAAAATCTGGGCACAGAGGGTTCCTGTGGCAGGCAATGAGGAGAATTTCAGCAGTACTGAGCTGGCTCCCCAGGTGCAGAGAGCTGGGGCACTGCTCTGCTAGGAAGAGCTGCTGGTGTGTGGCAGGCAGTGGCTGAGGTGGCACAGAGCAGGAAGGTGCCCACGTGTCTGAGGTGCCCTTCACCTTGGGAGCAGGAGCCACCCTGCAGAACGTTGCAGGCTCTGCCTTGGCCTCTTTCTCTGACTAACAGAGGGCAAGAAGAAATGAAGTGCTGCAGCTTGCTGCCCTCCCCTTGCTCAGCTCCCTTCAGATGCTGCTGGTGCTCTGCAGCACTTCACAGCCTGCCTGTCCTTTGCAGACGTGCTCCAAAGAGCCAACTGCAGCCCTCTCCAGATTGCTGCTGGCAGGCTCTGTTGACAGTGCTTAGCTGATTCCAGTTAGAGCCTTTCTGCATGAGCTGAGTCAAACCTGTAACAAAGGAAGGAGTCAATGCTGCTCCACATCTCATCTGCACATTTTCACACCAGTCTGGGGGTGTTGGACGCTGGTGGTTGAAGGTGAAGGATTTCTGAGGGTGACAAAGCAGCTCAATCAGCTCTCAAAACATGAGACACCCTCCTGTGAGCAAAGCAGGGAGCTCATCCCTTTGCCTTTCAGTGAATGGGCTGGGTTGGAAGGGACCTTAAAGCTCATCCAGTCCCAACTCCTGGACACCTCCACTAGCCCAGGTTGCCTCATCCAACTCGACCTTGAACACTGCCAGGCTTAGAGCCTCCACAGCTTCTCTGAGCAGTCTGTCCCAGTGCTTCAGCACCCTCCTGAGGAAGAATTTCTTCCTCATGTCTCATTTCAATCCAGCTTCTTCCAGTCTGAAGCCATCACTTCTCATCCTGTCACTCCAAGCCTTTGTCAGATGTCCCTCCCCAGCTCTCCTGTAGCCCCTTGATGAGGCAGAGCAGTTTCTCTCCTGACAAAGGCTCTGCAGAGCTGGGATTGTTGCCCTGTGGAAGGACAACTCGCCCCCTGCCCCTTGAGACTGCTTCAGACTTGGATAGGTGCAAAGCATATAGGTTACAGATACAAAACAGCAGCAGCATCATCACTGCTGCTCTTTGCCATCATGTGGAGACTTGGCACACTCTCTCAGGACAGATTGTGGTGCCCCTGAGCAGTCCAGGCTTGGTGCTGGTACACCAGGCATGTCAGCCCTGCCTGGCTTCTCAGCCTGAACTGAATTCCAGCATGCCAGGCTGGGCAGGGCTGCTGCTTCCAGAGCACAGTGGAGGCATCCCTGCTGCCACAGCCATGGGGCTGGGGAAATCAAGCCTGCAGTAACTGTAAATCTCAGGATTCCAGTATGATGGGGATGGAAGGGACCTCTGGAGCTCACCCAGTCCAACCCCCTGCTCCAGCAGGGCACCCACAGCATCTTGTCCAGAGCACAGTGGCCAGGGGGGTTTGGAAGCTCTGCGTAGGAGACTCCACAACCTCTCTCGGCAGCCTGCTCCAGGTCCAGCACCCTCACACCAAAGAAATTTCTCCTCCTCTTCGGGTGGCACCTCCTGGGCTCCAGCTTGTGTCTGGTGTCCCTTGTCCTGTCCCTGGGCACCACTGAGCAGAGTCTGGCCCCAGCCTCTTGCCCCCCAGCCTTTAGCTCTTGCTGACCATTGCTGAGATCCTCTCTGGGGCTGCTCTTCTTGCAGGCTCTCAGCCTTTGCTCCTCAAGGGATCTCAACATGCACCATGCCAGCAGCCTGCTCTAACGCAGGGCGCTAAAACTTCGCCCGCACGGCGAAGTGAAGGTTCTTATCCCCCGGGAGGGGTTCTGTGGCTCCTTCCCGAGGGCTGCCAGTGGCGGAGGGCACCAGGGAGCTGCTGCTGCGCTGCTGCCCGCCAGGGGGCGCGCGAGAGCCGCCGAGCGCCGCGGAGGCCTCGCAGGAGAGACCTTGGCCAGAGGCCTTCTGCAGCCTCCATCTTCAGAGGCCTGCCCCAAGAGTGCTCTGCCAGGGAGCTCTGCTCTGCCGCCTTCAAAATGGCAGGCCAGGGCTCGCCGCGCTCCCGGAGCCGGCTGCGTGTGCGGGGAGGTGGCTACAGGAAGCCAGGCTTGGTCAGATGGTGCCCCTGAGGGACAGCAGAGGCTGTGGGTGCCTGTGGAGTGCCTGCGTGCACAGGGAGAGCTGCAGGCAGCTGTGCAGGGGAGTGAGGACTGGGGAGCAGCAGCAGAGGACATGCCCTGGGGCTGCTCAGGTACCTAATGCACCTCTGCCTGCTCCTCAGGGATGGGGACCACTACGATGCTTTGAGAGACTGCCTGAAGGCCATTTCCCTGAACCCATGCCACCTGAAGGCACACTTCCGCCTCGCCCGCTGCCTCTTCGAGCTCAAGTACGTGGCAGAAGCCCTGGAGTGTCTGGATGACTTTAAGGGGAAGTTTCCAGAACAAGCCCACAGCAGTGCCTGCGACGCCCTGGACAGGGACATCAACGCTGCCCTCTTCTCCAAGAGCGATAACGGTGAGCACTGCTCTGCTGCTGCTGCAGGCTTGCTCTGGAACCCAATGGCTGGAGCAGGAGTTCCTCTCCCTAACCTGCCCTCTGCAGTGCAGCCCCAGCTGCTGGGAGAGTGATTGTTGCCTGAGCCTGCCCTCTCCTTGAGCCTGGTCCTGGTTTGCTCTTGAGTGAGAGCGTGGTTGGAGGAGGCTGATGGACTCAAGAGATCACCTGGAGGGAAGCTTGTGCTTGTTTGTGCTCCTGAGCCCTGCTCCCTGCTGCAGCTGTCCTCAGCTCTTTCCCAAAGCTGTTGGGGTCTCCTGCAGTGCTGTTGCATAGAACAGCCTGAGCTGGAAGTGACCTTAAAGCTCACCCAGTGTCAAACCCCTGCTGTGGGACAGGGATACCTCCACTAGCCCAGGTTGCTCAGGGCCTCATCCAGTCTGGCCTTGAACACCTTCAGGGATGAGACATCCACAGCTTCTCTGGTCAAACTGTTCCAGTGTCTCCCCACCCTCAGAGTAGAGAACTTCTTCCTTATGTCCAACCTGAATGCTCCCTGCTCCAGTTTCAAGCCCTTATCCTTGTCCTGTCCCCACAGGCCCTTACCAAAATCCTTCCCCAGCTCTCCTGTAACCCCTTCAGGTATCAGAAGGCTGCTCTGAGGTCTCCCCAGAGCTGAGAACCCATTCCCCCCAAACTGTGATGAGGGATATCCTGTTTCCTTCCCAGCTGAAGACAAGAAAGGGGGAGGCCCCATCCGGCTGCGAGCCACAGGCCGCAAGGACTCCATCTCAGAGGACGAGATGGTGCTGAGGGAGCGCAGCTACGACTACAAATTTCGCTACTGTGGCCACTGCAACACTACCACAGACATCAAGGAGGCCAATTTCTTTGGCAGGTAGGTTGGCAGAGCATGGTAGGGGCGGATGCCTCTTCTATCAGGTAAGGCCTCGTGCCCAGCCCTGTGTGGCTGTTCATAAGGTGGTACCAACGCTGGTTTGTAGGGTTGAGAAAGGTGGCAGCAGGCCTGCTCCCGGGTGGCTCTGTGGTGGATCCACAGAGGAACTAGTTGGGCTAGGGGCTGAAAACAGGAATCCTGGAGGCAGAGGGAACACACACAGAGCTGCGTCTGGGTGGCTGCTTGAGCTCTGGCTCCGAGCTGTGCTCTCCAGCCTTGGCTCCTCTCACCCCAGCAATGCTCAGTACATTGTCAGTGGGTCAGATGATGGCTCCTTCTTCATCTGGGAGAAAGAGACCACCAACCTCGTCAGAGTGCTGCAGGGAGATGAGTCCATCGTGAACTGTCTCCAGCCTCATCCCAGCTACTGCTTCCTGGCCACCAGTGGCATTGACCCAGTTGTGCGGCTGTGGAACCCGAGGCCAGAGGTAAGAGCTGCAGTGGGAGGTTGTCCTCTTGTGAGCTGCACCATCCACCCTCTGTCCTGCTGGCATCTCTTGAGAGCTGCAGTAGCAGCCTCTCTGTGTCCCAGCACTTCCTCACTGAGTCATACAATCATGGGATGGGTTGGGTTAGAAGGGACCTTAAAGCTCATCCAGTCCCAACCCCCTGCCATGGGCTCCACCTCCATCAGCCCAGGCTGCTCAAGGCGTCACCCAGCCTGGCCTTGAACACCTTCAGGGAGGGGACATCCACAGCCTCCCTGGGCAACCTGTTCAGTGTCTCCCCACCCTCACTGTCAAGAGTTTCTTCCTCATCTGCAATCTCATCCTCCCCTCCTCTCCTGTTACCTGCAGAGTGAGACCCTGAACGGCCGCGTGGTGGTGGACATGGAGGGGGCGTCGCAGGCCAACCAGCGGCGGATGAACGCAGACCCCCTGGAGGTGATGCTGCTGAACATGGGGTACCGGATCACAGGGCTCACCAGCAGCGGGGCTGGGGGCTCAGATGATGAAGACAGCTCAGAAGGGCAAGTCCAGTGCCGGCCCAGCTAAGACAGAGCTGCCTCTTCTCCCTCTCGTTGTTTGGCCAGAAGGGAACTGCGTTTCCTTGGCCCTGGACTGTCTGGGTGACCTCACTGCCCCACGCTGTGCCCAGGGCAGGACGAGCTGGCAGGGGCAGGAGCAGCTGGCTCCAAAGCATCGCCGCCGCCTCCTCCTGCTCCTGTCGTGCAGCACCACGGTGCAGTGCAGGGTTTGCCTTTAGTGGAATTTAGTCCCCGCAGGGGTCTCTGAGTTGTCTGTGAGCAGTGTGAGCTGGTGACTTCATTTTGTTTAAATGATGACTTTCCCCCCCCAGAGCTGCTGCGTGGTCTGGTACAGGGCTGCTACCTGCACTTGGAGAGAGGGTGTTCAGTTCCTGAATAAAACACAAACCTAGGGGCAGGGCTTTTGGAATGGATTTGCTGCAGTGCTCTTAGTCTTGAAAGCTTGACTCTGCTTTTGTGCTCTCAGCCTGTCTGGGGGGCCCTGCTCTAGGGTTGTTGGCCGTGGAACACCAGATTTGTCCCAAAGCAGCTTCCTTCTGCCTTCTACCTGCAGCACCTTGCAGCCAGCCGTGGGTGTGCTGTGTGAGGGGCTGGGCGTTGCCTACCTTGTCCCTGGGCGTCTCAGTTGATGAATTGGTGAAGGCACTGAGTGTGTGCAGCTTGGCAGGGCAGGATGTGCTTGCCCAGCAAAACCACCTTCTGTGGTCTGTGAACCCCTGGGGAAAGGTGGCAGCAATGGAGCAGGTTTACTTGGAGGCTGAGGGCTCAGGGAGCTGAAGCTGCTAAGGGCAGGGGCTGTAGCAGCACTCTGCCAGAGCTGCTGTGTCTGCCCCAGGTGTGTGGGGCTGCCTCCAGCTTCTCCCCAGTGCTGCCCACGCTGGAGCTGAGGACTGTGCCACCAGGTGTGTGCTGCCAGCCAGGGCTTGGGGCTGTCAGCCAGCAGCATTCTCCTGTGCAGTCAGCAGCTCTGGCCCAGCCAGGCTGCGCCTTCTGCACCTCCTTGTTGGTGTAACATCTGATGGTCCTCTCAGGAACCCTCCTTCCTCTTCCTGCTCTCCACAGGCTGGCTCTGGCTGCACAGCCAAGAGCACACCTGGAGGTGCAGCACTCTGCTTCCTTCTTCTCCCCTCGTGTGACCTGCAGCCCTGCTTGTTCCTCTGCACTTGCCAAACACCGAGCAGCAGACAGAGCTCGCACAGCTGTGCTGCAGCAGCTCCCCAGAGCTTGGGTTTTTCTAGGACTATCAACTAAGACCAAAGAGCCCCTGGAGATCCAAACCGCTCTGTGCTGTCTCCTCTCTCTCGCTGCTGAAAGTCTGCACATGCTCACCGCGGTCCCAGGGCTGTGAGGTGTGCCTGTGTGTGCTGCACTGGGGCTGTTCTTCCATGTGCTGCAATCCCTGGGCTTCCTGTTCCTGCTGTGGAAGATGAGAGGCCTCCCTTTCCCCTTCCTCCTCTGGCTGCTTCTGGCTGCCAGGCACTGGCGAGAGGCTGCGCAGTGCTGGCTGAGCCAGGCAGCTGCTTCCTCTGCCTTCCAGAACAGTCTTTGTGAGACAAGGGAGAGAGGTCGCAGAGGCTCCTGGCTGGCAGCATCTCTCCAAGGACACTGTTCCTTGCAAAGAGAGATCCCCTGTGGTGCTCTCTGCCACAGTGGAGCTAACTGGGAGCTGATCTCTGCCCCTCCAGGATGAAAGTGAGTGGGTGAAACTGAACCCTAGTACAGCCTGGCACTGTAGTAGTGCGCCCCTCAGCACCCAGAGAACACCCCCTGCCCTCATGCTCTGCCAGGCTGTGGTGGCAGCCTTGTCTTCCATCTCCTGCTGAGGCAGAGCTCTCCTGGGACAGTGTCACTTGGCTGCTGAAGGCCCCTTGGCTGGGTTCCAGGCAGTGCCAGCGTGGTGCCTGTGGCCGCTGGCTCACTTACCTGTTGGGCTG
Organism: Eubucco bourcierii; assembly: GCA_013396675.1. Classification (NCBI taxonomy): domain Eukaryota; kingdom Metazoa; phylum Chordata; class Aves; order Piciformes; family Ramphastidae; genus Eubucco; species Eubucco bourcierii. The sequence continues at coordinate 33,332 of VWZE01018652.1, forward strand.
GGTACCAGCACCCCTGCCCCACAGCTGCCCTGCCACTTGCTGCTCTTTAAAACCCAGAGACAGCAGAAAAATTCTTCTCACTTGAGTGGCTTTGTGACATGGTCTGGCCTCTCCTTGCTCAAGGCTTTCCTCCTAGACACAGCCTCTTTTATTTTTTTTTTTTTTCCCCCTTCTTCTCCTCCCACTCAAACTTTCTCCCCCCCTCCCTTTTCAGCAGACAATTTCTGCAGACTTTGATTTATTTCTTTTTTTTCACTGAGAGACTGAGATGGAAAGCTCTGAAGAGAACAGCCCTCTCCCTCCCCATTCACCTTTTGCTGTGGCAGCTATTTTTTGTTGTTTTTTTACCCTTGTGAGACAGTGCAGTTCTTTTACCTGCTGGTTGCAGTGTGAAAGCTGCACCATTCCCTGCTCTCTGCCTCTGCAATGGATTGCTCTGCTCTTTTTTTTTTTCCCCTTCCCTCTTTTTAATGGCTGCTTTGGTTAAAAAAGATAAATAACAATAATGGGAGAGAAGGGGAAGGAGCAATCTCTCTGCCTCTAGCCCCTTTTCCCCCTGTCGTGGGCAGATTACCTGCTTTGTCACTTGTTAATGAGGGAATTGTATTTATTGGTGGAGGAAAAAACATGCTGGGGAAGTAGGGAGAAGATGTTGCTTTATTGACCTCTGCTGTTTACTTCAGCCCCCTCTTTGGGAAAGCTTCTTCCTGCTCTTTCTGGTTAACTCTTTGTAGCCTGGGATATGCAGGGATGCTTCCTTTATTTTTGTATTCTAGCAACAGGCTCTCCCCTGGAGGGCCCTGGGATTCTCTTAGTGTTGCAGTGACCATTGCTCCTCACATCTTTCAACTCCTAGAGACGATCATCTCCTGCCCTTTGCCCCTGCAGCTGTAGAGGTGACACACAAGCCTTACTGCCCTCCTTAGAAGGAGCAGAAAACTTGGTTCTCTGGTCCCTGGAAGAGAAGGGGTTAAGCAATTAAACGATTCTTTGTTCTAGTTCTTTCTTGGTGTCATTTTGTTTGGGGGATTGTGCTGGCTTTGTTCTACCTTTCTCCTCCAGGAAGGTGGCCAAGGGAGGGTGGCCTGGCTGGGCTGGGTACTGCTGTTCTACAGTGCTGCTTTGTGGAGAGTAGAGGCCCCAGTAAACCTGAGTGAGTAGGGGTCTGGAGGGCCCAAACTGTGGCCTGTAAACTGCGATGGGCACCCCCAGCCCGTGCTGATGTGGGAGCTCAAATGTGTCAGTGGAGCAAGGGCTGGGGAGCAGAGTCCACCTGCAGCAGCTGCCAGTGCCAGGGTGAGGATGATGCTGGCTGCCTGGGCCTTGCTGGGCAGTGAGAAGTGCTGCTCACACCGTGCAGGAGGGTGAAGAGGACTACCCTGGAGCTGGCATTGCTGAGGTGTGTTCTGTCAGGGTAGAACTGGTAAAGTCCTTGTTGGGTCCCTGCTGAACCCAAGAGTTGGAGCTAAGCAAGGGGCAGGCAAAAAGTTGAGTGTGGCAAAGGAGCCAACCCTTGCCTTGTCCTCTTCAGCAGCCTCTGGGGCAGGCCCAGGGTCACCACCTACTGACTGAGCTGAGGTGTTCTGCTCTCAGCAACAACTCCTTGCTGCCTAAGGTGTCCCACAGCCATCAGGGTGTGCAGGACACCAACATCTAGACTCAGAGGTGAGCTCTTGCTCCAGGATGCCACAAATTCACTTCCTCCTCTAGGCTCCTACTGCAAAACCTCCTAAATCTTTCCCTGCCCTCCAAGCTGCAGAATTCCAGGCCTTAAGAGCTGGAAAACCAGTTTGTGTTTTAGAATCCATTTGAATTCCTCTTAAAAATTCCCATTGCACTCCTTTCTGTTGGAGGCCTTTGCAGGCCTCTCCAGTCCAAGGCTGTGGGGCAGACCTTGCTGCTTGGAAGGACAAAGCTCTGCTCAGACAAAGCCCTGAGCAACCATAGCTGCAACTGGCAATCAGCTAATTAGGTCAGGGCTGGAGCTGGGTGCTTGGGCAGAGAGGGAGCATGGCAGGGGAAGCAGAGTGGCTGAACCGTGGATGGAAATGGCTCGGAGGGTCCAGCAGAGGAGCCTTGGTTGGGTTAAGGGAGATGGGCTGAGGGGGGAGAGCAGAGCTGTGCTGTAGGATGTGGGGAGAGCAATAATCACAGCCCTGCTGCTGAGTTCCCTTCTCTCTGATGTCACTGGACACGGTGCCAGGAACAAGCCTGCAAAGGGCTCAAGATGGCTCCTGGCTCTGAGTGAAATGGGAGCAGGATGTCAGGAGGCTGCCTGCTGCTGTTGTAGCGAGGAACTGAGAATTGAGTCTGCTGCCTGCTGCTGCAGGAGGTGAGGCTGATGGGGACCCCCCTCCAGGGCTGGGATTTGTGTGGATTTAAAGAGCTGAGAAAGCATCATCCCTGCACTTGGAGCACTTCCACTGCGTGCCCCTCATCCCTGAGGAGCTGGTGGCTTTGCCTTTGAACACAGAGTTGCCCTCTGGGTTGGTTGTCAGCTGGAGAGGGAAGAAAACACAGCTTGCAAGTGGCAGGGAAGCAGAAAAGACACAGAGGTCAGTGCTGAGGGTGAGGTGGCTCTAGGGGCATTGGTGCTTGGGGTGAGGTGGCTGAGCCTTACCCAGGTCCCTGCTCCTGTGGGCAGCAGCATCACCAGGACAGACACCAGTGACGTTTGTGGATCAGGCTGGGCAATCGGAGGCTGTCAGATTGCAGCAGGCACAGGCCACAGTAAAGGCACAACAGAAAAGCCAGAGCCAACCACCCCAGCACCACCTCCGGGCGGGTGCAGGACGCCTGAGTGTCCTCCCTCAGCCCCTGCCTCGGTGACATTTTCAGTTGTCTCTTGCACACGGGGTTGGCAGCTCCTGCTGCCGTTGTCAATGTCAGGAGGGGGAGGGGATCCTCTTCCTTGAGTGCTTTGGTTCTGGCAGTCCCTGTAATGTTGGAGCTGTCACAACAGGGAAGGTTCCCAAGGAAGCCACTCGCTGAGCAGGAGCTGTCTGGGCTGCCCTGCTGCTGCCAGCCTGAGGGATGAGGCGGGATAGAAAGGGGAGGGAAGCAAGTCCCTTCCAGGCCAAGCTCTGGTGATCACCACGGTGGTGTGCTCGGACAGCCCCAAAGCAGCGCACGGTCCAGGCTGCTCCTTCGCAGAGCTGCTGGCAGGGCTCCGTGTCACCAGGGTGCCAGCGAGCGCTGGCCGCTGCGGTGGGCAGGCACAGATCACCCTGAGGGTGCTCTGGGGCCAACGGGAGCTGCTGCGCTTCCTCCTGGCACTGGCAGAGAGAAGCCGTTGGTGGGGAGGGACTGGCAGGAGCTGGAGCAAACTCTTTTGTCTCCTGACAAACGAGAGGCTGCAGCCCCAGTGCTGGCAGGGTTCCTGCTCTGCCCATCGATCCGGTGCTGTAGCCAGGCAGCAGAGCTGCCACGAAGAGCCCAGCCTTTAATTTTATGCATGGAGAACTTCTTACCTGCTCTCCCCTCCCTGTTCCCCCCCCTTCTCCCCTGCCCCCCTGCAGTTTCTTTCCCAACTGCAGCTATTTTTCCCTGCTGACTTCAGGTGTTTTGTATTCTGCTTAGATCAATAGCAGCAGAACAGCAGCAGCTCTCCAGTTGTCACCAGGAGGACCCTGCTGTCAGCTACAGCTCACCCGTTTGCTGCCAGCGCGGGGCTGAGGCTGCAGAGCCTTCTGCTTGCCTGCCAAGCACAAAGGGAGCTGTGGAGAACAGGAGCTCTCTATTGATTTTTGGTGGTGTTTTTGGAGGTGGTTTTTATTTATTTATTTATTTATTATTCTTTATTTTGAAATCCAGCCTGGGGAAAGCAGAGTTCTGTGCTCCAGCAGCTGCCTTGGCCTTGCTGTACTCGCTGTGAGAGGCAAGAAACTGGGCTGTCTGCAATGCCCCCTGCCCCTGCGGGAGGGCAGGGTGGGAGGCAGCACTGCAGGGACACACTGATGACCTTGCTGTGGGGCTCTGCCAGGGAAGCTGGTCCCTGGTGATCTGCTGCTTAGCAGCCTCTGAGACACAGGCAGGAAGAGCAAATCCATTGCCTAATCCGACCAAACACGCCAGGAGCACTGGAGCTGGAGCGAGCACTGGCCCCTACGCATGGATCTTTACCCATCTCCAATAGCTGCCTGAGCCTGGAGCAAATCAATGCAAGGATTTTCCTTTGTGAAGCAAAGAGGAGAGACTGAAACACAGCTCTGCAGGCACTGCCCTCCCAGGTGCCACCCTAGGAAGTGCCTGTTCAAGACCAAAGCAGCAGGCATGGCTCTGGTTTTGCTCTCCAGCGTGTCCCTGTCTCCAGGGCTTTCTCTCTGCTCTCGCACAGCTCTGTGAGTTCTCTCCCAGGAGCTCAGGCTCTTGCTCAGCTCTTGCTGCAGTCATGATCACACTACAGCTCGAGGAGGAGCTGCTCAACCTCAGCACCCCGTGGAAGGCTCTGCCTCCTCCTCCAGGTCTTGCAGCATCTCAGAGGGGCTGTCCCAAAATGTGGTCTGGAGTAGGAATTGAGGTGGGGTAGTGCTGGCTGAGCTCCTGAGGGCTCAGGAGTGCAGTCATCAGTGCGTTAGGTAGTTGTGTTGCAACCCAAGTACTGTGTGAGGAGACAGCACAAAGGGAGGGCAGGTAGTGCCACCTCTGCACCAGGTGGTTGGCCAAGGCTTGCTGCTGCCGTGCTGGCAACTCCAGGTGGCTGTCTCCTTGTCCATGCAGGCGGAGGCTATAGGTCTCGTGGGTAGTTTCACTTGTGTAAATGCAGTAGTGTGTAACTGCTCTCCCCAGAAGAGGGAATGTGGTGAGCAGTGTGGGAGACTGAGCTGGCTGAGCAGAGTCAGGCACTGGGAAGCAGAAGGCACGAAGCAGAGAGAAAGCTCTGATGGAGAGGAATGACTGAAAAGTGAGGCTGTGATGTGGGAGCTGTAAGTGTGTGGTGGTAGTTGGGAACGTGGCTGGCACCAGCAAGAGGGTTTGCTAATAGTGAAAGGACCATCTGAGAGCAGAGAGCTGCATTGCTCCAGCACCTGAGCTGTGCTGGAGGAGGAACACAAGCACCGGTGGGAGGAGGCCAAGACTCTTTCATTAGCACCACCCCCGGCTCCAGCAGTCTGCTCTCTGTGTTGTGGAGCTCTGCTAATCGGGGGCCTTGAGCTCTGGGTGTGAGGAGGAAATGAGCAGCTGGCAAGGGCACAGTGGAAGGATGCCAAGAGAAGAGGGGGGCTGGACACCTGGCAGCTCTTCAGCACCCACTGGGCAGAACCAGCCCCTCCTGGGGCTGCTGGGCTGGGGCAGGTGCTGTCAGCTGTCCCTCTGTATTCTGCCAAGTCTNTGAAACTTTTTATTTATGATGGTTTTGCCCTTCTCCGAGGGGACCTTCGTGGTGAAGAAGCTGGAAGAGTCAATCTTGAGACAGGTAACAGGGAGAAGTTTGCTACTGNTAGATGGAAACCTAGAATAAACTTAATTCTTTCTTCAGCTCTCTTGTGCAGTTTTGACTGAAACTTCCTAATAAAGCAGTTGTTATTTTTCTAACCCAATTCTCCATTTGTAAATGCTCTTCCTGCCCTTGCAGCACCTCAACCTCCAACCCCCCCCCCCCCCCCCCCCC
>VWZE01018652.1:60512-70599 GCA_013396675.1 Eubucco bourcierii
GTCTCTGGTGGCTGCGTCCCCGGAGTCACAGCCCCGGGCTGGGGCTCTCTCCCCTTCTGCTGATCGCGGCCTGGCGATGCTGCAGGATGGCAGCCCACAGGCGGCAGGCTGGCCCCCTCCTGCTGGCACACGGCAGGGCTGCTGGAGGGAGGGCACCAAGCTGTGTCCCCTCCTTCAGTCCTGCCCCTCTGCTGTCCCCACCCTGGCCAAACCAGGAAGGGCAACGCGGGCTGAGGGTACCTTATGCCCAGGTAGAAGAGGTCATCACGGGTAGCACAGTCCAGCAGGTTCCGCAGGGTGAAGCCGTGGGAGAGGAGCTGTGATGGGTGGCAGGGGATGTTGAGGGGGAGGGGAGCTGCCCAGGTCATGCCAACCCTCAGCTCCCACCTGCTTCCCTGTGCCATGTGGCTGTGGGTCTCACCATGGCCGTGGTGGCCGTGTCTGTGCCATGCTGCTGCAGCCACTCGAGGAGGAGGGAGTCAGCCTGGCCGTGGGGGTGATGGGAACTGGGGGGTGAGGGATCCTGCCCTGTGGTGAAGCATCCTGGGGTGCCCTCTGAATGGTCTCTGCTGCACTGGGGACAGCTGGGGACAGCAGCTTCCCTGTGCCCAGAGCCAAGTGCCTGCTGCATCAGCTGCTGCCACTCCTGCTCCTTCTCAGCCAGCAACTGCAGCAGCCTGGGGGGGAAAGGAGCAAAGACTGGCACTCGGGGAAGGCACAGGATGGCACCTGGGTAGATGAAGGCACAATGACTGGCAAGGCTCTACCTGCTTGTCTCTGTGCGGAGGTGGCAGAGCTGTGCCAGCAGCTCTGAGGATGCCTGCAGGGAGGGCAGAGAGTCCACCCCAGTGCTGAGATCCAAATTAGTGCCCAGTCCCAGACTGGTGCTGTCCTGGTTGGGCTGGCTCCTGGGGATAGGCAACTTTGGCAGCGTGGGGTCGTCACTGTCACTCGTGTCCTTGGTGCCATCCTTCCCCAGGCAGCTGGTCTTCAGCCTCAGGTCTGTGTGGCAGAGGTGGTGGTGGGCACAGAGAGGTGCCTGATGGCCTCAGAGCCCAGAGCACATGGGGCAAAGCTGGGAGCTGGCTCCAGCCAGGGCTGCCCAGCACTGTGCCCCGCAGTGTCCCTTTCCCCAGCACCCCAAAGTCTCCCCTAGCCCACCCCAGCCCAGCTGCCTTCCTCTTCCACCCACCCAGCCGCAGTGGTGAGACCTGAATTTGCATCCCAGCCGACCGCCGGTGCCACCCACTTCCTCCCCGGTGCCACCCACCTCCTCCCCGGTGCCACCCACCTCTCCCCAGCGCGGTGGCAGCTGCCTGCACTGCCCTGCTGACGGCGTCGTCCAGGGCAAACATCCAGTGGGGCTCGATGTGGTGCTGCCGCAGCACCTGCCTCACCTGCAAGGGGCAGAGCTGTGCCAGAGCATCCTTGTGCCAGGTAATCATCACGTCAGGGGATCACTGTGCCAGGGCACAGCCATGCCAGAACACAGCCTGCACCAAGTCATCACCGACAGCAGAACATCACCCTGCCTGGGCACCACACACCCAGCAGCCTACCATTCTGCCTCGGGTACTCACTGCTGCCCGGAAGCTGAAGAGAGGTGCCTGGAGGTGGATGAGGCTCAGCCCCTCTGCCCGCAGCTGGCTCTGCAGTGCCAGGAGGTCCTGGCACAGCTGCTGCTGGTTGGGGCACTGGATGTAGTCCCGCAGGCAGCTCAGCAGCTGGCCAAGATGCTCCGAGCTCAGCCTTGCACTTGTCACACTCTGGCTGGGCAAAAGAGGTGTTCTGTGGTTGCCACCCTGCTCACCCTGTACCCTGCTGCTGTGCAGACCCTCTGTCCTGGCACCCAGCAGCACCTGACTCTCCTGCAGGGCAGTGATGATGCCCTCTGCCTCATTGCTGAGGACGAGCTGCAGCGTGGCCTGGTGCCTGCTGTCCTGCTGCAGGAGTCCTTTGTGCCCACTCTCCTCGGGCAGGGACATCAGGCTCTGGTCTGAACTGGTTGAGCCCTGGGTAGCACTGGGGAGAGGCAGGCAGGGTTGGCACTGCCAACCCCTCTGGCCTCGGACATTTAGGGTTGTGGTTTTGGGGTGGGCACAGCCATTTGGCTTGGCAGAGGGCAACTGTAACGGGGAGGGCTGTGACGCCCTGGCACGGTGAGGGGTGCAGCGTTGGGATATGGCAGGGATAGTGATCGCCATGGAGTCGGCATCCCAACCTCCTCCAAGTCATTCCAACACTCCCGTGCCCGGGCTGCCCTACCCCAAGTCGCTGTGGCTCGAGGCTGCCTCATCAGGGTGGCACAGGACCGGAGGGCTGTCAGCTGTGCCACTCTCCAGGGTGTCCTGCCTGGCTGAGGAACTTCCTCTGCTCCCATCGCTGCTCTCCACAGTCCCATCCTGCTGCCCAGAGCAGGGGGCATCGCCTGCCAGAGAGATGATGGAGGTGGCTGTTTAGCAGCTCCTGCCAGGCGTGTGTCCGTCTGTGTCCCCATCTCCCATCCTGTCCCCCAGGACTCACCCCCCGCCGGGGCCCCGGGTCGGCCCCGGGCCCTCCTGGCAGCGGTGAGGAAGGGATCCCGCAGCAGCGCCGCGGCCGTCGCTCGCTCGCCCGGGTCGGGCTGGAAGCAGCGCAGGATGAAGCTCCTGGCTCTGTCCGACATGCACTCGGGCACCGCCGGGTGCATCTTGAACATGCCCACCTGGAGGGGAGGCACTTGTGGGACCACTCACCCCCAGAAGAGGCAATTGCAGGGCTGGGGAAGTTCCCTCCTAGCTCTGCCCAGCCTGGTGGGTACCTTGAACATGGCAGCCTGGGGGCTGCCCAGCTCGTAGAAGGGAGGCTTGCCCGTGGCCATCTCGATGATGGTGCAGCCCAGGGCCCAGATGTCTGCTGGCTTCCCGTAGCCCCACGGGCCCTGGTCGATGATCTCGGGGGCCATGTACTGCAGGGTACCTGTGGGAGAGGATGAGGAGGGCAGAGAGGAGCCTGTACCCACTCCCCACCCTCCTCCCGCGGTGCGTTCTCCTTCTCCCCGCGCTGGGTACAGAACTCCACCATCGCCTGCCCTTCAGCATGCCAACCCCCAGGCTGGGGCAGTGTCCTTGCCTGTGAAGGTCCCGGCGCTGGGGCTGATGCCTGCCAACCGCTTGGAGGTGCCAAAGTCGGAGATCTTCAGCACGCCACTGTAGGTGTTGATGAGGACATTGTCCCCCTGTGCCAGAGGGCATCCCGCAATAGAACAACGCCTCGGCAGGCTCCCGGAGCTCCACCGGGGCATCACCCCAGCGACTCTGGGCACGGAGGGGTAGCTGCTGGCTCCCCAGTGCCACTCGAGATACCCCCGGGGCGGGTGCTGGTTGTCACCTTGATGTCACGGTGCACGATGTGGTTGTCGTGGAGGTAGCAGAGCCCGGCCAGGATCTGGCGCGTGTAGAAGCTGATGGTGGCTTCGTTGTCCTTCAGGGGTCCCCATTTGGAGCGCAGCAAGGATGAGAGGCTCCCTACGGGGGGGGAGGGCAGCACCCTCGTTTAGCCCATCCGCGTGACCACACATGCCCCTTTGATCCCTGGCGCCACCCTCCCCCCCCAGTGCTGCCCACCTCCTGGCACCTCCTCCATGAAGATCTTGATGAAGCCGCCCTGGCTGACGGAGCCCAGGTACCGCACGATGTTCCTGTGCCGCAGGTGCCTGTGCAGTGCCACCTCCTCGTGCAAGGGTTGCGAGTACCTGGGCAGCGGGGCACCGGCGTGAGGGGTTGCCCAGACTCCCCTGAGACCCTTTCAGGGCACCCCAGTGTGTCCCCCACCTGCTGTCCCGCTCCGGGATCTCCTTGATGGCGATGCGCACCTGGGTGCTGAGGCAGCGCCCGGCGTAGACGACCCCGTAGGTGCCCCTGCCCAGCACCACCCTCTCGCCTGTCTCTGAGTACTCGTAGCTGTACTGCAGACAGAGGTGTGTGGTGGCAGCTCGTGCTACGTGGCACTTTGTGGCACCTCGTGGCACCTCGTGGCACTATCTCACCTCCAGGATGGGCTGTGTGGGGCTGGGCACCTCCTCACCGCCCACCACCTGCTCGGCCAGGAGGGATTGGATCTGGTCACAGAACCTATTAGGGGACACGGTGGTCCTGAGCCCTCGGTGAGGGTGCTGAGGACCTGGCCACTGACCCCCCCCCCCGGCACAGAGAGGCTCCTGCTTCTCCCAGTCTGTCTGCCACCAGTACAAAGTGGGGCTGTGCCACTCTGTGTGTGGTACCCAGGGTTGGGTTCCTAGGACAAGCCTTTGCCCTCAGATTAAGGTGGAGCACTATCATGCTCCCACCCCTCCCTGCTCACCAGGGCAGTGACTGGAGGTCCATCATGACCCACCCACCCCCCCCTCAGCAATGTGGGGGTCCCCATGCCCCCCCACTCATCCACTCACCACCGGCAGTGCTTCTGGGAGGGGAAGTAGAGTTGGAAGTCCTCCTCTGCATGCATCACGTAGAGGAAACAGCCACGTTCATCACACCTGCAGATGCTGGAGGGAGAGGACCACACACACAGCATCAGTATTGGGGCAGAGGGGCTCTGGGCACAAGAAGCCACCTCAGTCATGCTGGCAAGGGGCCTGGGGGCACACTGACCTGGCACCACGGATGGCTGCAGCTGTGAAGGTCCAGCTCGATGCTACTTTCTGCAGGAGAAGGGGCAGGTGAAGTGGGGGGCAGTAAGAATCCCCTCAAGCTCCCCCAGCCCCATCCCTACCTTGTCTGTGGGGCACAGGAGGGTGATTGTGAGGACAGGCTCTGTGCCACCTCGCAGTGCCAGTTGGGCTGGCTGAAGGACCTTGCTGAGCTCCAGGACCAGGACCTGTATCAGTGGGGGGCTTCAGCTGCCTCCAAGCAGGTCCCCAGCCTGCACCTCTGCACCCCCATCCCCCACCCTGGACTGGCAGCTGTGGGTGCTTGGTGCCTTCTCAAACCCCACCATTAGCCAAGGCCAAAGAGTAGTGCCCAAGGAAGTCTGAGAGGTCTGGGCAGGAGGGGTTGGTGCCCTGGGGTCCCTCACCGGGCACTGTGATGTGGCAGTGAAGGGCTGGCACCCCTCCAGGAGGAAGCCCAGCCAGAAATCAGCCAGCTCCTGCCGGGCAGAAGGGACCTGTGGGCTCCTCTGGAAGTGCTTGTAGAGCAGGAAGGTTTCCATGACCGAGACCAGGTACCTGCAGGGGCAGCAGTGCTGAGAGACAGACATGGCCCCAGCATCCCCCAAGTCCCCTGGGGCACAGGCACTGGGGACTGGAGACTCAGCTTTGCCCAGCTGGGCACATGGTCTGTGATGCCATGCTGTACCAGTCTGGTGCATTGAGTTTGTAGAGCTTCTCAGAGGCTTGGATGACTTTGCTGAGGTCGTTGGCCAAGATGCCAGCCCCGAGGCAGAATCCCACATCCCAGTAGTGGTGCAGCTCCCCTGGGCTGCCCTTGCGACCTTGCAGGCAGCTCAGCTTCACCCCTGGGAACAACAAAAGCCAGCATGGTGGGGTGGGGGGGGAGGGGCTGGAAGGAACCTCTGGAGCCCACCCAGTCCAAACCCCCTGCCCCAGCAGGGCACCCACAGCAGCTTGCCCAGAGCACAGCAGCCAGGGAGGGTTGGAAGCTTTGCAGAGGAGGAGACTCCACAACCTCTCTGGGCAGCCTGCTCCAGGACTCTGAATCCTCACATCGAAGAAGTTTCTTCTCCTGTTCAGGTGCCACCTCTTGGGTCCCAGTTTGTGCCCCTCACCCCTTGTCCTGTCCCTAGGCACAACTGAGCAGGGTCTGGGCCCAGCCTTTTGCCCCCCACCCTTAGCTCTTGCTGAACACTGATCAGATCCCCTCTGGGGCTGCTCTTCTGCAGGTCCAGCAGCCAGGACCCTACACTTGCCCCTGCTGAACTTCAGGAGGTTCCTCTCCTCTCCAGCCTGGCCAGGCCAAAGCATGGGAGCAAGGAGTCCATCTCCCATCTGTCATCAACCCCACACCTGAGCTTGGCCATTCTGGGGGTGCTTTGATGCCAATGGACCTCAGTGCCTGGCCCTCAGCCCAAGCCTGGGTGGGCACCTACCGATTTGCTGCAGCTGGGCAGAGGATTCAAACTGGTGGCCAGCAGCTACGAGGAGGACAGCAGCATTGATGCCAGCGTGGAGGCTTGGTTCCACCTCAAAGGCTTTGTTGTACCTGGGCAGAGATGCTGGGTGGGGGGCACGGCTACTGCCACCCCCCTGCCAGCCAAAATGTGGGGTCCTGGAGCTGCCCCCTGCAATGGGGGAGTGTTCCCAATCCCAAAAAAGCACCCAAAAGAAGTGAAACAGCATTTAAGAAGCAGGAATTGGCATCTCCTGCCTTGGCATTGCTGTTGCAGGGACACACAGACACAATGACAACATTTGGCTGTGCTGCCTACAACCCCCCCTAGGACTTTGCAACCCCCCACAGAACCTCTGCAACCCTCTGTAATATCCTGCAAACTCCCTCAGAGGCCTTGCAACACCTCCCCAGCAAACACCCCAGAGACCCCCAGAGACTCTCAGAAGTCCTGAACAACCCCCTGCAATCCCCCAGAGCCCTTGAAAATTCCTCTGAGCCCAGGCAAACACCCCAGAGTCCTTACAAAGCTCCTCAGAGACCTTGCAAACTCCCTCCCAGGACCCTGCAAATTCCCTTAGAGACCCTGCAGACCCCAGCAGGGACCCTGCAATCCTCTCCCAGCTTCTGCAAACCTCTCCAGAGCAGCTGCATCTGCAGCCACCCACCACCACACCNCACCCTCCCAAAGTCCATGCAAAGCCCCAGATGGGGGAGTGGGCAGGCAGGTGGCCCCCAGCCCCAGTCTCACCAGTAGAGAGCCTGGTCCCTGGTGTGGGTGTCGGCGAAGCCGGAGCCGATGAACAGGTCCTTGTAGATCCTCCCACACAAGCAGAGCAGGTCGGGCACAGCTCCCTCCCCACGCTCCACCACGGGCAGCAGCACGGACAGGGCTTTCTCCCTGTCCCCAGCACAGTTACGTCTGCACAGCATGACCAGCACCATCAGCAGGGTCCCCCAACCGTGCCAGGGGGGTGCCCAGGGTGTCCCTCCCCTCCGTCCCATCGCCGCTCACCGGCTGAGGGCAAAGGCGTAGTGGAAGCAGATGTTGGGCTGCTCGGCCACAGTGGAGGTTGGCAGCTCCTGGAGGGTCTCCACCAGCGAGATGATGGCATCATAATCCTGTGGGGACAGCAGTGGGGCTGAGCTGGTGGCCCTCAGGTTGCTCATCCCTGGTGCCATAGAGCCACAGCCCAGTGGTCAAGCTCTGGAGCTTGCAAGGTCCTCTGAGCACAGGAATGCTGTGGAGAACTCTCCTGGGATAGGGCTGAGTACTCAGGGATCTGGACCAGGATATGGTGGTGAGATCCTGGCTCAGATTGCCCAGAGAGGTGGGAGCTGCCCCATCCCTGGCACCATCCCAGGTCAGGTTGGGGCACTGAGCAGCCTGCTCTAGTTGGGAGATGTCCCTGATTAACCGCAGGGGTTGGCCTGGAGGAGCTTTAAAGGTCCCTTCCCACCCAAACCAGTCTGGGATTCTACCATCAGAGGGTGCCCAGAACCTGCCCAGAGCTGCCCACAGCCCTCACCTGCACATCTCGGTAGGAGAGGAGCAGGTTCACCACAATGTCCAAGCTGAGCAACTCCACACTGTCCAGGCGCTGCTGGATGCGGGACAGCTCCCGGCTCAGTTGCTCCCCCCGGAACATCTCCCGCGCCCGGCGGAGCTCCCTGCGGATCGTCTCCCGAAAGTACCCGCTGCAGGGCGGGCAGGGACGGGGCTGCTGGGGTGGTGGCACTTCCCCACCAAGCCCTGCCATCCCGCGTGGGCAGGGATTTGCCTTCGGCCAAGGGGGGTGGGCAGCGGTACCAGGAGTCGGTGGGGACGCCCTCCAGCAGCTGGACGAGTCGGGATGTCAGCGGGGTGAGGGTGGCCTCTGCCTCGGCGCTGGGCTGGAAAAGCTCTGTCAGGCACTTTGCAGCCCCAATGTCACCGCAGGTGACCTCGTTCTCGGGGGTGACCACATAGGGGATAAAGGTGTAGCTGCTGCAGGGGTCCTGAAGGAGGAGAGGAAGGGTGAGCAGCTGTGCTGGCCAAGCTGAGAACCACTCAACTCGTGTCATGAACCATCCCCATCTCCCCAGACCGTCCAGAGCACGGCGACAGCCACCTGCCATAGGTCATCAGCAGGGAAGGACAAACCAGGCTGATCTCTGGCTGCCTTCATGGCACTACAGAGAAAACGCTTCTGGTCCTTAGCAAACCAGGAGCCCCTCTCCTGCTGCTGCTGTTCCTCTGCCGGCTCTGAGCGACTGTGGCAGCCCCAGCTCAGCTCTGGGCACAGCTCTCACTCCCTGCCTGCAGTGTGCACCCTCCCAGGCTGGAGAGAGGCAGCTCAGGGGCAGAGCAGGGCTTGAACGGCAGCAGGCAGCGGGGGGCGACGCACCGAGTTCTTCTGGCAGATGTCCTCCTGAGGGGAGAGGGAAGGAGGAGGCATTTCATGAGCGTGTCCCACCCCCTGCAAAGAAACCAGCTCAGTCCAGGCTCAGGCCTCCCCAGGGAGGGTCCAGGGCTCTCCCAAGACAGAATGGCATTTGGGGACCACTTTGATGGCCTCACAGCTGCAGTTTTTTCTCCCCAGGTGGTGAGAATTCCTCTCACTGGTCCCTTCCATGTGGAATTTTTCTTCCAAGTCATCAATTTTTCCCAGGGAAAAGCACCCATTCCCAAATTAACAGCTGCCTGGGAGCACCCAGCAACCCCCTACACTGCACCACTGTCCCCAGTCACCCCCTCCTCATCCCACCCAGGCACAGGGAAATCTCTGCCAGAGCAGGATGTGACTGTGGGAACTCTGAGCTTGGATGGGGTGGGGATGGAAATCCCTCCTGCCAGTGAGGATGCTTCAGGCACTTGGGGGTTTTCCTAGCCCAGAGCAGCAGCAGCAGCAGCATTGCAGGGGAATTGGGGTATCCTTGTCCCTGTCCCCACCAACCTGCAGGGCCTGGAGGGGGGTCAGGTCGGCCTGGCAGCACAGCAGGATGTTGTGGGACATGTTGAAGCTCTCACGGACACCCAGGTGGTAGAAGAGGGAGGGTTGGCAGACAGAGTCACTCAGCTCCACCACAGCCACGTCTGTGAGGAGGACACACTCAGGGGACCCATGCCAGATCACCCCCCAATCTATGGGGTAGTGCAACCAGCCTCTTGGGTTCAGGGAGGCCCCTCAGAAACGAGGAGGCCTTACCCGAGGCCACAGTGAGGGACACCTGGCTGAGAGGTGGATCCTGAACAAAGCCTCCGCCCAACTCCCTCCTCCTTCCCAAGTCACATCCTCGGGGCTGACGCCGGCATCCCGGCAGGCTCCCAACCGCCCCGGAAAGCAAACAGCAGGGTGGCAGAAAACAAACAGGGAAACAGCTGAGCGCACAGCCGGGGATCAGCTCCCGACAGACCAGGAGAGATGGACAGGAGAGGGGCAGGAGGGAAACCCTGTGCCAGGGGTGCTGCCAACCGAGTGGGTCAGACATCCAGGCAGGAGAAGAGGGTGACGGAAAACCTGTAGCAGGGATGCTGCTGGTGGAACAGGTCTAGGACAACAAGGCAGGAAAAGAAGGTGATGGAGCCCCCACGCTGGGGGTGCCACTGGTAGAGTGGGTTGGAGATAACCAAGCAGGGAAAGGGTGAGAGAAATCCTTGCACAGGGATGCTGCCAGGGGAGCAGGTCAGGGCTAAGCAGGAAGGAGAAGGAAGGAGGTGATGGAAAGCCCTCAGCACCAGCTCGAGCCGTGCCCCCTCCTCACCTGCGTTGTAGAAGAGGTGGAGAGTGCCAGTGTGGCCCAGTGCCAGGGTGCTGAAGGGTAGCGGGTGCAGCTGTGCCCGCAGGTGTTGGCAGGCGTGCCGCAGGCTGCGCAGCGCGGGGCTGGCAGCAGGCTCCCGGCCCAGCACGAAGGCAACGCTCAGCGCCCGCCGCCCGCTCGCTCGGCCCCGCGTCCCGCACCCCAGCTTGCCCGTGGCGCCCGCCACTGCCAGCGGGTCC